>AWUE01019858.1:0-37149 GCA_001974825.2 Corchorus olitorius | reverse complement strand
ACCATGTTTGCTGCTGCTTTGTGTTATGTTTGGCTTCTCGTTTTTCATGCTCTTCTGTCTTGCCTATTCTGTTCATCATCGTCTTGGCTTTCATTCTGCATGCTGCTTGAGCTTCTCTGCATTTTCTTTCACTTTGTTTAATGGCCGTAAAAGACCGTGGTGGGCACTAATTAATAGTGTACCACCATAAGCCTGGGGAATACATTCTTTTGCCTCTTGCATTCTGCCCTTCTTTGCAGGTTATTCGACATTGCATTGGAATGGCTTCCAATCCACCTTGGCAAGCTTAAAAGGAATAAGGAAGTGTGAGAGGGGGTATGGGATGCCAACAGAGCATGTAGGCTAACTATTTTGTAGCCTTGTAATCCTTTCGGATTTGTAATATTTAGGGGAGAAAGCCCTATTTGTGATTTATTGTAAAAGAGATAACATTTATGGCCTTTCTTTTCTGTATTGTTAATTAGCCTTCTAAATGCAATGCGAGATATCACTTTGAATATTATGGTTATTTTCGCCCTTTGTAAACATAAGCCCAAAAATGCAAATCGTACAATAAAAAGCCCAATTTTTAAAATGTTAAGCCCAAAGAGTAGGATAACTTCAGAATTAGTAACCTAATCAAAGAAAAGTTTGAGCCAATTATTCAGTGTAATTATGGTGTACTGATGCAAGTGTAAAAAATGGAGAGACATAAACCTATAATGATATCGTAAAGGATTTTGCTTTGATGAATGTGACCTTATAACCTGAAATTTCCAAGACCCTTGATATACTATGCTAAACATATTGAACAGTAATTTTGACCAAAATGCCCCTGGGGCGAGAAAAATGACCAAAATGCCCTTGAGGCGAAAATGACCAAAACCCCCCCTGGTGCATTGTTTAAGGACGTTTGAAAATGGGTGTCTACACACAGCAGGTCGGAGCCAATTTGCCCTTGCTTCCATGAACTCTGCCATCCCAATCATCTTGTTCACATTTATCAGGAGTTTCTCCATATCTGCCAGCCTCTCCAAGCACTTTTCCTTCCAGAATGTGCACCTGCTATCATTTCCCTTCACAAAAGTCTCATACTTTCTGCATATTTCATCATATTTCTTGCCAAGTTCAGATAACTCTTCCTGAGCCTTCTCGCGATCATCCTTATTGAGCTTATTGGATTCTTTGAAGAGCTTCAGTTCTTTCTCAACCCCCTTCAGCTTTGCTTGTAACTGACTTCCTTTAAGAACCTCTTCGGCCTTTTCCAAGTGAAGTTTAACATTCTGCTCTTTCAACTCCACAATCTGTTGAAGATGCTTTACTTCCTTGTCACTAGCTTCAACCTTCTGCTTTTTCAGCTTGTTCTCATAATTTTGGTGCAAAAGTTCTATAACTTCTTTGTTGGTTTCCCTTTCTGATTCCAATTCCCTCTTACTTTCTTTCCAAGACCTACCTCTGCTTTCAGATACCACAAAGGTTTTTCTGTGTTTCTCCTTTTCTGACTCCAGCTCTTCCTTGCCTTGCTGAACCTTCTGTTCCAGACCTTTCACTATTAGCTGCTCCGCCGCAACCAAATCTTCAGTTGCTTTAACCTTTTCCTTGTACTCTTCTTTTGTTTTTCCAATTTTGACTTTTCCTGAATCAGCTTCTGTTTTTCTACTTCCATTTCCCTGACCACAGATCCTTCTTTCAGTCTTTTTACCTCGAAAGCTAACTTGAGCAAAATGTCCTTACCATCAGGTCCTGTTGGATAGTTTGGATCTCTTTTTGGAGGTAAGACCAAGTTTTTGACTCTGAACTTCTGCCAGTCTGGATATTCAGGTTCCACTCTTTCAGTATATATCCCTATACCGATAAAATGAGCATTCTTGTACTTCAGGACCAAATCTTTTGCCATAAGCTTGTCCTTAGCAGTCTTGAACTCAAAATCAATACTATCGAGTCCATGAGTAAGGGGAATATATTGCTGAGACCCAAGTTGCCTTCGTACCATTAGATGCGAATAACTGGTGGCCCCCGTAAGGCCAACTAAAGGAAGCCATGGTTCTTCATCACTCAAGTACCGTGCTTTTTGTTGTTCCATAAACTTAGCCTTCTTAATCCCAACCTGTTGATGGCAAGACTCGGAACCACTCGATCCATTGATTAACTGTCTTTTCTGGAGGCCACTTACTATCCCTATATGCTCGGATCGGCCTTTTGGCGTGATCTTTATGGCAACGTGGATGTCCATCCACGGTTCCAAAATGGCTCCGGAACCACAAGCTAAGCAATTGAGCACATCCTCTAAAGCGACCCCCTCCATTCTTTCTAACAATGATGCAACGAAACCATTGTTTCTGCCACTATGGTCGCCGATGGATCAGCTCCATGAGAAACCTGGTCAAATAAGTCAATAGTCGCTCCATTCACATGCCCCAACTCTATTGGAAACAACACTAATCCATATATGAGTAAAGCAAAAACTGCCAAGCCCTTATCTTCTTGCAAGTTCTTCTTTACAAAGTTTATAAGATAAATTGCTGCAATCCGTTTTCCTCCCATTTGAGCATACCCCCTAACTTTCTCCACTTTCTCACAAAGAACTTTTGCCAAGTTACTGTCCCAAGTAGAATCCTTTTGTGGCCAATATACCCTCTTGTCTGCTTCAGCCTTGGTCTGTAGCATATCTCTGTATTCTTCCACAATTGGTGTCATATCCACCTCATTGAACACGAAACATCTGTAGGACACATCCCAGAAGTAGATTGCTGCCTTCAAGAGATTCTCATCGACCTTTACACTCAATAAGTCCCCAATATGCCGATATAAGTGCTCAAACCTAGCTTTTCGGTCATCTGACATCTGCCCCCATATTTCAATAAGTTTATCCAAATCCTTATTCTGTTGGAGGTCTAAATTAACTGCCTCTGGTAGAACTGGCACAAACACCTCTTTTAGGCAATCGCCTCTAATCTTCTGTTCTGCTGAGAAAAACCACTTGATGTGTTCGTATTTCTCCCATGGAAAGCGCCCATCGCCAATGGAATCCCCTAGTTCGTCCATAGTCGAATGCCGCCCTTAATCTCAAAAATGCTGCGGAATGGATCCCTACATGCAATGCAAAAATGCAAGAAAATGCCAAGAAAGAGAAAACAAAGTAGAACGAAAACATTAGTAACAAAATATGAGGAGAATATTAAAGAAATTGCAATTACGAGAAAATGACGAAAAGATGCCCCTATTACATTATTTAAAAACCATAAGATGGGCAAAAATTGCCCCAGGGCAGGTAGTCTCCTATTGTGAGTAATGGACATACCCACTCTACGGTCCAAAGTTGAAAAATGGTAAATGTATAAAGGTTAGAAGTGTCCCTTCTTTGTGTCCTATACACTCATTTCTGGGGTTTGGCTCAATACAGGCTGGCTTTCTCACACTATGTGCTGGGTTTTTTGTTAGACTCCTCTAAAGGTTCCCAAATTGTCCTCACTGTCGCCCACCATAGGCTAGTAAGACCCCCAATTCTCACCCATTATAGGCTCATTGAAAAGGGTTCAATTTGGGTGGAGGTTTTTCACATAACCCATACGGGGATCTTAATTGATCCCACGAAGGTTAGCTAATTCACCTCCGATCTTAGGGGTATAAAATTCAAGCCCCGGGTTCGGGCTGATGCATGCAATGCAAAAGTGATGTGAGTGCAGAAGGGACAAACAAACCTTTACCAAATACCTGCAAGACTCCTCTGAAAGTAATGCAAGAGCATATGATATGTGTTATATGGCTGCATTTGGCGGACATATGTGTTAACATGGTCTTCCAGGGATCTCGTTCAATTAAATTTCTCAAAATCAGGAACCTTAAACTTTGGTGGGATAACCAAATCTGTGACCAGAGCCACGTTCTCCACTCCTTTGAAATAAGTTTTATTTCCTCCCAAACCTTTGAGTCTCCCTTCCATCCGATTCCACAGCTCATCATTAGCTTCATCCACTATTCTCTTGGTGTCATCGCCATCATGTATACCAAAAGGTTTGGCGGTTGCTACCCTAGGGGTATAAAGATTAGAGTAGTCTGGTGGTGGTGGAACATTTCAAGTTCCAAAACAAGAATGAGGACGAGGGACAAAAGTTCCGCTCGCTGTTGCTGATGCCACTGGAAAGGTGTACTGCACATCTGACACCTGAGGGTACATGTAGGGATTCCCCAGTGGAGTCGCCAAGCTATCGTAACGTGCGGGTCCGGGAAACCCTATCACTTCGACTTAAATAACAGGAGTCGCCACTAACCAATCTCTAGGTGTGATTAGTCACCTCCTTACCATTAAAATCTAGTTAGATCCCATGCTTGGCAAAAACCTGACTAAGCCTACTGGTCTGATCTTTAAACCCAAGTCTAGGTTCGGGAGTCCATTACGCTCAAGGAAGGATTAGCACCCCTGCGACTCCCATCAAATGACGGTACCATTAGTCTAACCAGATTCTATGTGAGTCAAAATGAAATTGGGTGATTTTATCCTAATTTTGCTTATTAAGAAAATTTTTAAAATAAATAAATAATTAATAGATAAATAGGAAAATAAGTTTAAAAAATAATAAATAAAAAAAAAGATAAATAGGTATAGGGATAAATAGATAAATAGATATAGAGAATAATAGATAAATAGGTAGGTAAAAGAAAAAAATAATAATAAATAAATAGATAATAGCTAAATTAATAAATAAAAAGATAAATAGTAAATAAATAGATAGTAGTTAAATTAATAAATAAAAAGATAAATAATAAATAAATAATAGATAAATAGATATTAATAAATAAAAAATATAAATAGTAAATAAATAAAAGGTAAATAGCTACCAAAAAATCTTTTTGGTCTTTTTTTGTGTGTCTTTTCTCTAATTAATGCATGTATGCAAATGATGAATGCAAAATCAAAATTATTATACCAATTCACGTAGTCTTGGGTTATTGAAAATTCTTTTCGAGATATATGCACGGAACTCCGAAACATCCAGAAAGAACCCTCTCATCCTCAGAGACATTCAACGAGCCCCGAAAATTTGATCACTTGTGAAAGCCCCTTCTTTGGAAGACTATGATTATTGGTTGTTTAGTGGCATGACAATTTATAAATAACATATGAATTAAAATGCATAATTAAACATGAATGCGTATGACCTAATCCTAATTTGGTTTTAATTAAAATAAAATAAAATCTAATTAAAATTGAAATATAATGAATTATTGAGCAATTAAAACTAATGCTAAGTTAATTATATAATTAGACCATTAAATTAACCAATTACAACCTTAATTGCATGAATAGACCCTTAATTGCATGAAAAGCAAACTGTTGCATACCCAAACGAATAAATTAAAAAAATCAGTAACCAAATCGCATAAAATCTCAAATCAAATTAAATATATAGGACTAAAATAAACTAAATTAAAGCAATAGGACCTAATTGCACAAATCTCAGGGACTTAGATGAAAACGGGATGAACTTGCTGTCTTTATGTGTATCACATAACAATTTAGAGGACTAGATTGCATTAAAACAGAAAGTCTAATTTATTGCATAATAAGGTACCCAAATCACACAAAAAAATGTACAATTTTCCATATCCAAACTAAAACAGAAACTTTGGATCTGAATAAAATAATAAAAAAAACATGTGATGTGCATAGGAACCGAATACTTCAAATCGTTCATTCCATAATCAACAATTACCAAATTTGATGATCTAATTAGAAAAAACAGAAAAATAAAGGGGCATGAGAGAATGTTATACCAAATTAAAATTGGATTGGTGGTGTTACAAAGCTTTCGCAGATTGAAACTTGGGAAGCATGCTCTTATTCCACCTTTTGCAATCTAAACAATCCCAGCATATATTTCTTTTTGCTGCCTGATCTCAAAAATTCAAGAATCTCTCTTTTTCTTTTTTTTTTATTTCTTTTTGTCGGCCAAAAATTTTTAATCCAAAAGCAATTTTCGGCTCTCCAATTTTTTAACCTAAACGTGACCTCCCTAAACCTAGGGACTTATCTATCCTTTTATACCTAGAGTCATTCCCCTATTGGGTTTGGACTCAGTTTACATGAAGAGACATAATCCCACTTACATGGACCCATAAAAAAAACATGAGTTTCAATTTTGGACTAAAAATAATGGGCTTGTCCCAAAATTAATTAAGCCCAATTTTCAGTGTCTACAGTATGCTGATAAGATGGTAACGTGAAATTGCTATTAACATTTTAAATTTAATTATTTATTTTTAAGAAAATATCCAAAGTTTCGTTTAGTTATTAATTATCTTTCTTGACCTTCTTATCTAGAAAGACAAAGTCACTGGTGAATGGCTGAATGCTGCTCTAGTTAATTTGGGGTAAAACAAAACAAAAGCTAGACAGAACTTGGGTTGTACCAAATAGAGAAGAAATAATGCTATGTTGTAATTTCTAATCAATTTTTAATGAAGTTACAAGCAACCAAGCAGAGCATATTCAAGCTCAAAAGGCTGCTATTGAGAAGCAATCGATGGAGTTGAAACAAGCTCCAGCCCTTAGTTCAGTCATTTTGGCACACCTGGCAACTCAAGGAACAATTCCAAGTGTGTTACTGAATGCATCAGCCTCTATTGATTCTCCAAGTGCTCCTAGCACTAGCAATGTCAGTAAATAATACTTCTTATCATTATCATTATATAATTATTAGTATTATCATGTAAAATGTTAGTTCCCAACTTGATGACAACGTCTCTCTCCTTGTTAATAATATTTTTTTGTTTGTTTTGTAGGAAACAAATTATAGAGGACTTAATCTGGAAAATGGCCTTGGAGTATGGAGAGTACTTTAGAATTATTACTGTTTGATGATTTTTATGTTGGATATTAAAATTCCCAATCTTATGTATTGGAAATAATGATTTCGTATAATTTAATATTGTTACCTTTTATATTTCAATTTTATATTATTGCAAATTACAATTAGTACAATTTGGTGAGTTTTATATTTTTTCATTTTCTTGCGTTAAAATATTTACCAATTTGTTATATAATATAGTCAGAAATGTAGTTTATTATTAATTAGGATATTAGTTATTATTAAATTAAAAATATATTATTTTATGACAACCTTGAGCACATTAGTGACAATTCACTAATTCAATTTTATGTTGTCAAATTTTCAATTTCTTGGCTTAGAAAGAGGACCATTTCTGATCAAAAGATGTAAAGGCCGACTTCCTGATAGTATTGAACCTGAGTTCATATTCGAAAGAGGACAATTTTTTAGGGAAAGGAATCTCAGAACTTATCCAAGGTCAGATCAACATATTCATGTTGGAAGCAATTACCATTCAATGGTGAATTCATCCTGTAAGAAGTTTTGGAAGAGGGAAAACTATATTTCCTCAGTTTGTAGAACAAGGCCAAGTTAGAATTGTTCAGAATAACCAAAGGCAGGTGGTAGAAATGAGAGAACCTTTGGAAGAAAAGTGTCATTGCAACATTTTCCTCAAAGAAGAAATGTTTAGGAAAGGGATAGTTGTCCCCAAGACAGAGAGAGGAAATTCTCCAAGCCACCTGAAACTCCTTCATATCGTTGGTTTTCTAAGTTGTATGTAGATCCTCAAGGAATGGGACTACCACCATACACAGATATGCCAAGAACTCAGGAGCAAATGGCAGAAATTTAATGAAGTTGCTAAGCAAAATTACTTGCAAATGGCTAAAGATTGGGGACTAACAGGTACAACTTATGTGGTTCCAAAAGAGGAAACTGATGATGAGATGCAAGTAAATGCTGTCCAGATTAAAGAAAAAGCTGATGTAGGTCCACAGGAGAAGAATCCCAGATTTGGCAGAGAGAGAAAAATCTGAGGAGGAATCATCACATCAAGGAAGCTCTGACTTACCTGATCAAGTGTGAGTGAATTATGTTTTGCCTAATGCATTTTTGGCATATGAAAAACATGAAATCATTGATGATTGTGGTAAGACAGAAGAGATTTTGCTATAACCTATGGCATCTCTAGCATTAGAAGGTGATGGTGAATGGATTCCAAAAGCGAATACTGTAGATAATGAGACTGATGGTGTGAAGATTGAATCAGATCAATCATGAAGAGGGCAATCAATGAAGGTGTCATTTGTGAAACCACCAACTGAGCTTACTCAACATTTGAGGCCACTGCACATTTCTACTGTAATGAATGGACTTCCTGTGAAGGAAATCTTGTTGGATAATGGGGCTACTGTAAATGTCATTCCATAGAGGATGCTTGCAAGTTGAAAGCTAAGAGTATAGAGTTGCTGCCTTCAGACATAGTCAATTCTGGATTTGATGGTGGAGCTACAAGAGCTAAAGGTATCTTAACAGTTAACTTACAAGCGGGAAAGGTAAGTTCAATTGCTGCTTTCTTCCTAAAATCAAATAATGTCCCAGTAATGAAAAAGAATGGAAACTTAGAGCGTGCATTGATTTTAGGAATTTAAATAATATTTCACCTAAGGATGAATATCCTATGCGAATAGCAGATATGCTTATTGATTCTACTATAGGAAATGGTGTTATGTCATTCCTAGATGCTTATTCCGGATATAATCAAATATTCATAGCTGAATAACATATTTCTAAAAATGCATTTAGATGTCCAGGATCCTTAGAAGCTTATGAATGGGTTGTTATGCCATTTGGGTTAAAGAATGCAGGAGCAACTTATCAGAGAGCAATGAATGCTATTTTCCAAGATATGATTGGAAAATATGTTGAAGTCTACATAGATGACATTGTAGTAAAAGCTACTGATTTTAATGAGCATCTTAATAGACTTGAAATATTGTTAGAAAGAAATAGGCTACGAGGTTTAAAGTTAAACCTTTAAAAATGTGCATTTGGAGTCCAAGCTGGTCATTCTCTAGGTTTCCTGGTTCATAAAATGGGAATAGAAATTGATAAAAATAAAACTAAAGCAATTTTGGATGCTAAAGCTCCAACAAACAAGAAAGAATTGGAAAGTTTTCTTCGACAAATCAATTATTTATGCAGGTTTATTTCTAGTTGTGCAGGAAAGTTATATGCTTTTACTCCATTACTAAGACTCAAGTCAAAGGAGAACTTTCTCTGGAATGATGAACATCAAATAGCTTTTGAAGAAATAAAGAAGTACTTGGTGAATCCTCCTGTATTGATGCCTCCTAGAAAAAGAGTTGTGTTTAAATTTTATGTTGCTTGTAGAAAAAAATCACTTGGTGCATTGTTAGCATAAGATTCAAGTGAAGGAAAAGAACAAGCAGTGTATTACCTTAGTATGAACATGATTGATGTTGAGCTGAGATATTTTGCTTTAGAAAAATTATGTTTAACAGTGTATTTTGCTTGTATAAATTTGAGGCATTATTTGCTTAATGAAAAAGTAGATCTAATTTGCAAATGTGATGTTATTAAATACATGTTAAACAAACCAGTTCTTGTAAATAGAATTGGGAAATGGGTTTTGGCATTATCAGAATTCTCTTTGAACTTTGTTCCTCAAAAAGCCGTAAAGGGTCAAGCTTTAGGTGACTTTTTAGTAGATCATCCTTGCCAAATGACCTTACCTGAGTTGGATGAGGTTATAATGATCGAACCAATCCTATGGATTTTAGAGTTTGATGGTTCTAAAACTAAACTAGAGGCAGGAGCTGGTATATTTTTCACTTCTCCATGTGGAAAGGAGTACAAGTTTTCATTCTCCTTATTGTTCACTTGTTCAAATAATCAAGCTGAATATGAGGCTTTAATTGCTGGATAGGAATTATTGTTAGAACTTAAAGCTTATTCACTATTTGTTAAAGGAGATTCCCAATTGGTTATTGGACAATTATCTAGTATATATCAGTGTGTAAGTCCAATCATGCGTTCTTACTATAAAATAGCTAAAAAATTGTTAGAACAATTTGTTGAGGCAATGTTTGAGTTTATATATAGAGAAGACAACACTTCTGCAAATGAATTAGCACAAACATGATATAAGATTGCAGATTTGATTGAGTTTAAGCCTCAACCATTGGAATCTGGTCTGATTAGGGTCAATAATGAAAGCCAAGTTTGTGAAATAACAATAGAAGTAAACTCAGAAGATTGGAGTGAACCTATTAAAAAATATTTGGAAAAGCTTGATAGCAAATCTGATCAAATTGGCAAAGTAAGAGTTAGGCAGTATTGTTTAGTAAATAATGAGTTGTGTAACAGAGGAACAGATGGAATTCTCCTGAAGTGTATTGATAAATTGGAGTCTATGAGTGTCATGGGAGAAGTTCATGAAGGTATGTGTGGGTCACATCAAGTTGGAAATAAAATGATGTGGTTAATTAAGAGATATGGTTATTATTGGCCAACTATGGGAAAGGATTGCCATAGATATGCCAAGCTTGTCAAAGGCATGGACCAACTCAGAAAGTTCTCTGCTTCAGAAATGAAATATATTTTGAAATGTTGGCCTTTTAGAGGTTTGGGAATAGATATTATTGATGCAGTCACACCAAAGCCAACTAATTCTGAGAAGTATATTCTTGAAGCCACAGATTATTTTACAAAGTGGACTGAGGTAGCATCTTATAAATCTATTGACACAGATGATGTAATAGAATTCATAAAGAATAAGATTTTAATCATATTTGGGATACCAGAAACAATTACTATAGATCAGGAAAAGTGTTGGGAGAATGTCTAAAAGAGTAGCTGTCTGCATTTAATACTAAACTTGTACATTCAACACCATATTTTGCCCAAGCAAATGGTCAAGTTGAATCATCAAATAAGATTATCAAGCAAATTCTGGAAAAAAATGATTAAAAATGAGCCTAATTAGTGGCCAGATCTTCTTCCAGAAACTTTGTGGGCTTTTAGGACATCTAAAAGAACTGTAACTGGTACAACACCATATGCATTAGTCTATGGACATGATGTTGTATTAGCTGTTGAAATAAATGATAAGTTATTAGGGATTTAAATCCATAATGAGTTATTACTAGAAGAATATGCAAAACTGATGCATTTGTAAAAAATGGATCTAGATGAGAAAAGAATCCAAGCTTTAGAATGTTTGCAAAAGTAAAAGTTGCAGGTTGCAAAGGCATATAATAAAAAGTTAAAGTCTAAATCATTCAAGAATGGTGATTTAGTTAGGAAAATAGTGTTACCAGTAGGTGTCAAAGATAATAAGTTTGGTAAATGGTCTCCTAATTGGAAAGGTCCTTTTCAAGTTAATAAAGTGCTTGGAGGAAATGCTTATCATTTACAAGATCTAGATGGGACAGATCATCCTAGAAATATGAATGGTAAGTACTTAAAGCTATATGCCCCTAGTGTATGGGATAACTTTGATAAAAAATAAATAAGAAATAAAAGAAGTTGATATACAAGGAAGTTGTAGTCAAATGATTAAAATTTAATACAAAATCAAACGCATAGAGATAAGTTTCTGTTGCAAAAATTTAAAGAGTTTTTTACAGGTAATAAGAGGAAATAACTTTTACACATAAAAGTTGGTCAAGTCAAGTGAGGCATAGCTACAACCATAACTCGTTCATCCAAATCTTCTTCATCAATCATCATTTCTGGTATGTTAAAAGATTCAAATAAGAAAACTTTCTTGTAAGCTTAGAATGAGAAGCTTTATGAAGTTTGAAAGGATTTGACCTCAACTTCAAAATCAGGATGTTATGGAGTATGAGGACTTGGGGTTCAGGTTCTTCAGGAAGATCAAATAGAGGATGTTGTGTAGGATTTCCAGCTTTGAGGATGAAATTAGTCACAGGAACAACATTGTTGTTCAAGTCAGTATCTTCCATTAGAGCAAATGACTTAGTATTCTAAAATTTTGTAAAAATATATTGTTAGCACAGTAAAGATACAGTTCTTGAATGAAAAGAATTGTGAATACTTTCAGCTGAAATCGGACAATTGGAAAGTATTTGCTCAATGGTTTGTTTCCTGAAGAAAGAAAAGCCGGCTTGGTTCCACCAAACGGCGCAGTTAGGATGAACTCCAACAGAAGGTTTAAAAGGGAATAATGTTCTCTTGATACATGAAGTCATTAATGCATTGACAGAGCGGATTGCATCCATTTCCCAAGGTTCTCTAATGTTCTCTACTGGAGAAAATCCAGAGTTTGCTGGAAAGAAGCTAGGTACAGGAATTCCTTGTTGCATCCCAAATCGCCTTAAAGCAAATTAAGTAGAGTAGGTGATAGAGAATAAATAAAGTGGCAACAATCCATGTCTGTGATGACCAATTAGGTTCCTGGAACTTAACTAAGAAGTCCAAGCATCCATGAATGAGAAGAAATCTAGATGATTTTCATCAATTTGTCTATTAGCAGAAATGAACAAAGGTTTATGCTTGTCATTAAGGTGTTCATAAGGAACGAAGAAATCAAGAGTGGTAGGTTTGAAAGTATATAAATACTTTATGACACCAGTAAAAGGAAGGGAAAGTGGGGTTAGCAAACAAATGACTTAGTGTATAACTAATCAGACAAAAATTATGCATCTTTTTATGGTCATTTTCCTATGCTTTTTGGGTATTTTAAGCTTGATTATGCCTTATATTGGTTATATTTGTGTTCATAGGTGTTGACAAGAAGAAAAGTGCAAAATCATCAATTTTGTACCTTTGTAGAGCCTTTTTGGATGATTTATGACACAAGTATTTTCCATGGATGTTTTGGATGAAGAATGGAGTTATCATGTTCGTGATTGAAGAGCTTGAAGAGTCAGTTTTATGCTTATCAAAGTCATAAAGTTGATTGCTTAGAGTTTTCAAGGCAAAGGAGCAAAGACAAGTTCAAGGCAAGAAGACATGTCAAGGTGACGAGCTATGACATTGCCCACCTGGGTGATCAGACAAAACACATGGGTCTTCAGACAAACCATGTGGGCGCCCAGGAGGAGTCGGGACAGCCAAATGCGCGCACAACCCATGTCACTTCCTCCTGAAGCTTCTTCAATATTTTCAAGATTTGGCGACAATTCGGGAAAACAGCCACAACTTTTGATCCAAAGCTCCAAATGAGGTGTATGAATATGCGTTAGAATGCTAACTTAAAGGGCTACAACTCTTTTGTTTCGGTCGAAGCCCAGATTTGATGATTTCATGGACGAAATTGCCCTTAAAGATTGCGGGCAGAAATTGTCTCGGGCCAGATTGTGATTTTGATCAATGTAAGCCCATAAAACCTATTTGCATCAGCTTGAAGAGATGGATAAGAGCCCAGAACGTCCATAGGGTTAGTTTAAGTCATCTAAAGCTCTAAATTAAACCTTAGATTGTACCCTATATATACTTATCTTTCCTAATACCTAAAGAACAACACTTATAATACAATTAGGGTTTTTGCAATTTGGAGAGGAGGCTGCCGACCCTCGCCTTTTCCTCTTTATTTTGTAAGTTTTCCAGCCTCTCATGGATTGTTCCATGAGTAGCTAAACTCTTATACTTCTTTTACATAGGTATTTTTTATCAATAATTCTATGGTGAGACTTTTGTTCTTAATAATTTGATTTTTCTGTTTGAATATGTTTCTTATCCCTGTAATTCATCTTATGTGTTCATGTTTTGATGGATTTGGTGCACAACTTATCTTGAGATTTATTAATGCTATTGTTAAATTCAATTTAGCTTGAGTCAAGCTAATATTGATCCAAGTGACAGTTGTAATTCTTTGAGTCTTAGGTTCAATGGGATTATCAAAGCTTGTTGAAATCTATAGGCCGAGATGGTAATAGATGTAGATGAGATTGGTTATGATTTATCATGCATTTGGAAAATATAATCTTAATGCTTGTTCTATGATGGGGTGGTTCCTGGAGTAAAAACAATAGAGATTAATTTTAGTGAGATGCTAATTAATTTTATTAGCATGTTTGAGTTTGTTGCTGTATCAGGAGCCTATTCCTAGACCAATTATTCAAATGGAGTTGTTTAAGATATTAAGGGGATTACTTTATTCCAATGAAAATTGATGTCTACATCTTAGGCTATATATCGATTTGAAGTAATTTATGATGCTTAATTGATTGCAATTTAAATCAAATTCATGCTTTTTTGTCTGTGATCCATGATTTATTTGATCAAAACAATTACCTAAAGGAGAAGAAGTATGTTTTTAATCAATTGTTTTTCTTAAATTATTTTCTAGATCTTAAGTTTAGTTTTATTTTATTTTTTTCTAGTTTAATTTAGTTATTTTGAAAAATCCATAAAAATCTCTTTGGTAAGATTTTCTTTAGTATAATTTGGCTTTAATTTGATTCCACCTTCTCTGTGGATTCGACCCCTACTTGCCCTAACTATTAGTTATTGGTTTGTGGGGATTTATCTTGTGCTTGATCAACGACTGATCACAATTTTGGCACCGTTGCCGGCGAAGGAAGGAAGCAACAGGAAGATCGAAGACAAATTACTACCTAAGAATTTCTTACCTTTATCTTTATCTTTTTCGTTATTTTTCTTTTTGTTTACTTTTATTTTTATTTTTATTTTTCTTAGTTACTTTTAATTGTTGAATTTTTCGTTTAAGTTCTTTCTAGGAGTTGTATGCCAATTACAAGGAGTAGTGGTACTAAAGACTTAGAATTCAATCCTGAGCCTAAACGTATACTCTTTACACTAATGAAGGAGAATTTAACAAGAGAGCAAGGAGGATATTTGTCAACACCAAATTCTCAAGCTAGCTCTCCACGTTCGACCACATTTTCTTTAACTTTGGAACCACAACCCCCAAGAGAAAACATGGGCGAAAGAGACAACAATGATGCTAGGACTTTGAGGGAACTTGCTGCCCAAACGTGGCTACACAACGCTTAGCAATTCAATATCCAACCAATGAAGAAAAATTTGATATCAAGTCTAGATTTATTCAGTTATTGCCAAAATTCCATGGTATGCCTGGAGAAGATCCACATCGACATCTCACTGGTTTTCAGATTGTTTGTTCATCCATGAAGATGCAAGGTATTTTACAGGGGCAATTTAAGCTTAGAACTTTTCCTTTTACCCTTATGGATCGTGCAAAGGATTGGTTGTACTACACGCCTATTGGTTCAACCACTTCTTGGACCAGCCTTATTTTTGGAAAAATTCTTTCTTGCTCATAAAGTATCAAGCATACGAAAGGAGATAAGTGGAATTAAGCAATCCCATCGCAAGACAATGTACGAGTTTTGGGAACGTTTCAAGAGATTGTGCTCAAGTTGTCCAAATCATCAAATCCTTGAACAATTGTTGATTCAGTACTTCTATGAAGGTTTACTCCCATTTGATAGATCTTCCATAGACTCTGCAAGTGGAGGTGCTTTCATCGACAAAACTCCCAACAATGCTTGGACTTTGATCGAGAACATGGCTGCAAACACACAAAAATTTGGTACTCGCGAGAGTTGTGCACAAAGAGATGGAAATATTAGAAGGATCAATGAAGTCTCAACCCATTCCTCTACTTTGGAGAAACGTGTTGAAGAGACAAATCAACAAATTGCTTTGCTCACTGATTTGTTCACATCGAACTTTTCAAGTGTGCCAAGGGTTTGTGGAATTTGTTCATTAGAACATCACACAGATAGATGCCCTAGTTTGTTTCAAGATAAGGTTGAAGGAGTCAATGATTTAGGTTTGCAAGAGGGATTTGAAAGGAAGCAAGAGCCATTTCCAAGAAGCTACAATTCTTATGGGAACCAAGGTACTTACCAAGCAAGGCCAAGCAACTATCCAAGGCCTAATTTTCAGCCATATTCATATTATTCTTAAGGAATGCAACAAATGAATGAGACCATGGAGATCATAAAGAAGGAAATAGGTCAATTGGCAAGTGATGTGAGTGAGCTCTGTAGACACCCATTTTTGTCCTATATCCTTCAATTTAAATCAATTGGCATTAGGGTCACCTAGGGGTATTTTGGTCATTTTTACACTAAGGGCATTCAGGTCATTTGCACATCAAGGGGGCATTTTAATCATCTTAAGTCCACTTTTAATTTAGATTAGTTAACTCATTTTTTTTAGTCATTTAGATTGCATTTGAAGAACCCGAAAAATATTTTCTATAAAGATTTTAGGATTAGCACTCTAGCCAATTTGTTTAATATGAAGACTTTTTGGGAATTAGATTTAGCTCATATTAATCTAGTTGGACTACGGTTCACAATGCATTGGAAAGGTATGTATGTTGCACTTGCTAAGTACGAAAAAACATTCACATTGCATTAGAAAAATAAAAAACAAGTAACTTTTGCTTGATAGATTCGATTGCATTTGATTATACAACATGGTAAGTGGTAACATAGTCATTCACATTTACAATGGGTACTATAGCTATTTATTTTGATGAGGGGGTATTTTGGACATCCAATTGGTCTCATGTTAAGTTAAATGGGCTTTTTGTTTTAGCATTACATGAATGTGTCCTTGTTGCTCATAACTGTACATAAGTATTTTTAAATTGGAACTACTCCTTGGTATAAGCTAAAATAGAGAAGCACAAAAATCACAAAAAAAAAGAAGAGAATTTATTCCTTATTTTGCATGATTTAGGTTTACATTTTTTACAAGATACAAAAATGTCCACTTCCTTCCCAACTGCAAGGTTTCTATCTCCACATGTCATTTAGCCCGGTTGGAACTTCACTCATAATTGCCCCTCATTTCCTTTGCTTCTCTCAAGCTTTCAAAATTGGTGCATTTGTCCTTGCTAGTAGCATTGATGCAGTTTACCCCATTGGACCATAGCCATAGGCATCGCATCACTGGCTCATATCGGTCTCGACCAAGTATTAAAGATCCTTGTCCTATGATCTTGATGCGAGACCTGCAGAAATCAAGTGACAGAGTCAGCCACGAAACTTGCACAATGACTTGTAATAGTTTGCATCACCTAACTTATTTTAATAAGCAAAACATGACAGAAGACAGAAATAGGTTTGGAACAAGTATCCAGAAGTGAGAACTATTACAAGTCAGAGGCAAACACTGCAATATGCCTTTCCAGCAAAAGGAGCTCAAAACAATGAGATTGATTCAACAAGTAACCGGTTCAGTACAAGGATCAAACAGAAACAATTAATAAACAACCCTTTTTGTCTCCATAACAGCACCAATTGCTTGGCATACACACTCAATCCACAGCAACAATACAGACATTTAACATAGTCTTAGATATTATAGTAGGCATTTTCACATTTCAAATCACACACACACATTTCCTAGCAGCATTATTTAAATATTTCATCATCTTAGCAAGCATTTAGTTTTCCACTTATATCTATAAATTTAGACAGTTAACAAATAGAACTTGCATTTAGGAATTGTTTTTATCATAGCTCTTAAATTTTCAAGTTTTGGAATTCATGCTGCAGTAAATTTGTAAATAAGATCAAGTCACAAAGAATTTAAAAGGGGCAGTGAAGTTCCACATTGTAGCAGGACAAGATGATGAGCATGTTCGAGCTAAAACAGTAATTTTCCATTTACAAAGCATGCATTTTACTAAGCTTATTTTGCACTAGCATTCACAAGCATCAGTTCAAAGGCTAGGCAGGATAACATTGCAAGCTTTAAGCAAAGAATATAGCATTAAAAGTTATGCAAATAAGGCACTGCGAACAATGCCAATCCATTAACAGAAGAATTAGGCATTTCCTTTTCACATTACATTACAGTTAGGTTCATTGAAACACAAATTCAGTGTGCATTTAGGCATTAAACTGCATTGCAGAGTACACACTAATACAACCAATAACCATCAATAGGTCACATTTTCATTTTTAGCATACTTTAGTCGTAAGCATTGCAGATAAGTTTCAACAAAAGCTTAGGTTAGCAAGATAATTCCTAAGAGTTGCAAAATAGTTACAGAAAAAGAGAGACTCACTTAGATGCCATGCCAGCTCAGCATGCTGCACCAGGAGCAAATTCAGCTAACAACAGAAAGCACCTGGAGGACACGTCCTCAACCAGCTGATCCACTACTGGTGCTTATCCTTCTTCCTTATCTGAATCTTGACCTGCACAAGAGACAAATTCACTTAGCTAAGATAAGGGGAAGAAAAACAAAAAAATGAAAAGAAGGGGATAAGAAGGAACGTGGGAAGCACTCTCAGGGGGAATTCTCCCTTACCTTCAGGGGACTCTCTCTCTCTCTCGTATCACAGACTTTCTCTTCGACCATTCAGCAACACTTTCAGATTGACCGAATTGAACACACACAGACACACAAATTCAGTCTCCTTCATTCTTCATGGGCTCTCCTCCATCAAGAACTCTAAGCTTCTCACTCTAAAAAGGCCATACCCAACATACATACAAAAGGACTCCTTTTCTTTGAACTCTCTCCACACACTGTTGACACACATATCTCCCCTCTTTAAAACTACACACTGAATTCAGAAAACAGGGGATTCATATGCTCTTTCTTCACTCTCTCCTGACAAGAAACGAAACAAAAAGAAATAAAACCTTACCTTTCAAAAGAACCCACCTTTCCGATCTCTAATTCCTTTTGAACGTTTTCTCGATTCCACACCCTTTCTCTTGGAACCTAATGTCAAAATAGCAGAATGATCAAGTTAAAGTTCATGTTTTCGGAATAAGGGTCTTCCCGACAGCGGAAGCATTTGGGTCGATTACAAGGAGGCGTTTGGAGTTGAAGACTAGGAGAGTAACATATCTTGAGATCAAGAGGATCTGACGGTGGAGGATGAAGATCGAAATGGTGAAACTTTGGTTCGGTTGGGTTTAGATTCATCGGGTTGTAGCTTCGGGATTGAAGAAAAGGGGTCAGATTTGGGTTCGCAGGGAGGTAGGGATCAAATCTGGGAGTTTTGGCGTCCATTGGCGGCTGATCTGAACCTCCTGTACGGAGGCACGAAAGTGGGGCGATTTCCGGCACCACCAAGGGTGGCGGTTAGGGCTTTGAAGACATGAAGTGCTTTAAGGAAGAAGAAGAGCTGGAAGCTTAAATAGCTCTCACAAAGTAAGACAAAAACGACGTAGTTTTGGCCTTTCGCGGTACAAAATACCCACCTCAGGTATGAATACTGCCTCTACTTCAATTGAACCCTTAAAAAAATGCCATTTTTATGCAATTTGGGATTGTTTATGTTTGATGATTTCAATTTGAGTGCCCTTGTTTGTTCCTTTCCTTAATTTAGTGCCTTTTTCTCTTGTTTTTTTTAAAATAAATGGGTTATATCTATCTTGTGAGCCTCAAATTGATGAATATTAATAAAGATCTATGTTTTAGGCTTTCTTGTTTAAGATGTTATTTTTTAATTGTTATTGCATGGAGTGAACATGAAAAAGATAATAAAAATGATGATTGGGATTTGTTTTGCTTAAAAATTAATTGTTTGCTTAAAGTATTGATTTTTGAGTTGGAAATTATTTATATTGATTTCTAATTGAGCTAATTTTGGTTTGCAAAAGGGGGATCTTGATTTAAAGCTAAGATTTTTCTTAAATTAAAGTTAGCTTGAAAGTGACATGTTGAACCCTTTTGGTTTGACTTTAATTTTGGAAAAAACAAACTTGGAGCTAAAAATCAAAATATTCGAATCAAAATTAACTTGAAAAGAAATTGATGAATCCTTGTGGATCAATTCTAATTTGAAAATTGAGATTTTGAGTTTAAATACTTGATTTTTAAGTTGATTCAATTAATTTCTAATTTTATTCACACATGACCAATAATTTGTAGTCCCATTTGCCCAAAGATCCAAACTCATTCCTCTGTTTGCTTTGGTCCCTGATTTAGGGTTTTGTTTGCTTCTTGATGCAATTTGATTCTTGATTTACATCATTGATATGCAATTTGTGCTTTTTATTCCTAAATTTTGCTAATTGTTCACTTGATGTGCAGAAAAGTCCCTAGTTGTCCAAGTTGACCCTTAGCTTCTAATTTCTTTAAGTTTAATTCAATTCGATTAAGCCCTTGTGATTTGTAATAATTTAGTGATTAGTGTAGTGATAAAGTAGAAATCAATCATATGCATTCATGTCATACATGTTATATGTCACCTTGCTATGTTCATAATGCATTAACATTCGTCTTTTGCCGAGATGGAGGGCCTTTCGGATAAATGTACTTGGTTACGAACTTCCGGGAGCTCCTTATGGACCGGTCTTTTCCCTAAATACCCCCATAATGCGTGGGAAGGGTTTATGGAGTTGACTTCAGTTAGATTTATGTTAATGCATGTAATTAAAATCAGTCTTTCATGCATTTTAATTGCCATTCATGTGAGTTAGCTAAATAAGGATCAGTAAACAGTCGTATTTTACTATGACGGGTGGGCCCCAAATAAATGTACTCGGGTACGATTTTTTGGTTCTCGCTCCGGAAATGGATTATTCCCGAGATACCCCCATAATGCGTGGGAAGGGTCTCGGGTTAATTTCAAGTATACCACTCATCACTGATCAGTGATCAAATAAATTAAAATATACCTTTGCATGCATCATAACATTACCATTGCATTAATCAGAGTTTAGGTTAAAAATTGAAAAGTCAAATCCAAAGGATCAGTCTTGCCTAGTCCACTTTTCCCAGTTTGCCCTTCCCCACCGGAAGGTGTTGTTTAAGTTCCCAGTTTGCCTTTCCTCATCGGAAGGTGTTGTTTAAAGACCATTTTTCCCAATTTGCCCTTCTCCATCGGAAGGTGTTGTTTAAAGTCTACTTTACCCAATTCGCCCTTCCCCACCGGAAGCTGTTGTAAAATTTCTCAGTTTGCCCTTCCCCACCGGAAGGTGTTGTTTAAGTTCCCAGTTTGCCCTTCCTCATCGGAAGGTGTTGTTTAAGGTCCACTTTTCCCAGTTTGCCCTTCCCCACCGGAAGGTGTTGTCTAATTTCCAGTTTGCCCTTCTCCATCGGAAGGTGTTGTTTAAAATCTACTTTACCCAATTTGCCCTTCCCCACCGGAAGGTGTTGTCTAAGTTCCCATTTTGCCCTTTCCCGCCGGAAGGTGTTGTTTAGTTTACCAGTTTGCCTTTCCTAACTGAAAAATGTTGTTTGAATTCTCAATCTAGCCTTCCTCATCGGAAGGTGTTGTTCCTATTCCCTTCACGCCATTCCTGTTACATGTCATATTTTCACATATAATAAAATGTTTCAATTCACTTGAAACAAAGAAAAATCAAAACATAGGACTAAGAACTAAAAGCAACCTTTTTATTTTAGACCCACAATTAGATCTAGTTAGACTTAGAGGTACCGTCTCTTGAGGGGAGTGCCGGGGGTGCTCATCCTTCCCCGGGCGTAATCAGTTTCCGAACCTAGACTAAGGTGACAAGACCAGACCTATAGGTTTAGTGGGTCCCATGTCAAGCACTGGACTTCATTAGACTGGTTAGGTCAATTAGGTGACTAATCACACCTTGGAATTTTGATTAGTGGCGACTCCCTTTTTTAAGTCGTTTCGGCAGGGTTCGTACCCTGGACCCGAACGTTTCGACAAGCTCAATGGACAAAGCCAAAACAAGATCCCATCTCAACCAAAGGTGCCTCCTAAAGAAAATGTGAATGCTATTACCTTGAGAAGTGGAAAGGAGTTGGAAGAACTGTATCCAACCAAGCCCACAATGGATGAAGGGACAAGCAAGGACGAAGATGAATTGCATGTGCTAGTGAAGGAGGTCAAGATTGGAGTTGCTTGGCCTTTTCCAATGAAATTGAAGGGATCAAGGAAAGAAGATGATAATCAAGACATCTTGGAAATTTTTTGAAAGGTCGAGGTCAACATCCCACTTCTTGATGCAATTCAACAAGTGCCAAGGTATGCAAAAGCTTCTTAAGCAATTGTGTACAAAAAAGAAAAGGTTACAAGGTAAGTGTCATGCCTTATTCTTTCTATCAAACTTTAAATATTGGTCCTTTAAAATGCATTGATGTTGTTCTTCAATTGGCTGATGGATCTTTGGTACATCCCAAGGGTGTGCTAGAGAATATTCTAATTAAAGTGCAACATTTAATTTTTCCTATTGACATTTTTGTTATGGATATGGAAGGAGAAATTACAAAGCCTTTGATTCCCCTTTCTAAACTTGTTTCTTTCATTTCATGTCTCCCTATTGGTGTGTGATGAATCACAGGGTCATTTTGGTACAGTTTATGCTCTGAGGATCTTTGTTGCCAGCGTGTCAATAATGCCAAGCCACTCCTGAGGTTAATCTCACTCTCTCCCTTTTTGTTTGGAATTTTATTGGTCGTTTATTATGCTGGCAATGTGAAAAAATACTTTGTCGTTGCCTGTTTGTGGTGCTAACTATGTGAATGCAAACCGTCTGAACATTCACTTTTGGCTCTATGTGCAGGTGAACTCGGTTGTCATTGTGATGAGCTGGCAACAGTGAGGTGGGAAGGATTCTCTTCCCTCAGGTATATCCCACTTTCTCTCTCTTTAACAGTTTCAAATTGGGAGTTTCTTCTGCCGAGTCATTTGTGTGTAATGTTTAAGCTTTGTTGTTGGTGTGTATGATGATGCCACCTGTCATTATCCTTACAACTGTTGTCCTGGGCTTTTCTTTATGTTTGGATTTTGCTGAGGTGTCTGGCTATTTTGAAATCTGTTTTGCTTCAAGTTACACCCAATGGTATATATGTGTGCAGTCTTCTAAATGTATTTCACTCCATGTGATTTTCTGAATTGCTGTGCTGTAAATGCCTATGTGTACTGCCAAATGGCACATTTGCTGAGATGGCACCTCATGATTTGCTTTATGCTTGTATAATTTGTGTGCTTTAGTGTGTCTATGTGTGGATGGCATATGATGATGCTGCACTGATCATCTGAACCCTTGTTTACCTATAAAAATCTGTACTAGGCCTGCCTGTTTTCCATCTTGAGTGACCTCCTCCAAGTATTACGATCTTCTGGCTGTTGTTCAAAGCTGCATTATACCTTACATGCTCTGCTCCCTACATGATTCTGACTATCAAATTTCATTCTTGGTCTCAAAGACTTGGCTAATGATCTTACCATTTATGTTATCTTGCAATATTACTACTGCAAGTGTAAATAATCAACTGTTAACCTCATTTTGTGTTTGTTCAGGTGTCATATGAGGAAAATGGGGGAAACCATTAAATTGGTTAAGTGCATTCTTCCATGCTTAGTCTTCATTTAACATTTTCTGACTGTTTCGGCAGATTACTAACCACCTCTAAAATGTGCTTTGCAAGTACTTTTGAACAAAAGAGGATTAATTGATAGAAGAGCAAGTGCCAATTCGGATCATGGGACCACAGCTAACTTATTTTAGAATGTAATTCTATATGTGATTTGGAAATGAGTAAAATTGGTTCTTTTTTCCTTTCACCATTTTGAGTTGAATTGGTCCCAAATAAGAACAAGGAAATCCGGCCCAAAAGTACTCATTAACCAGCCCAAAAATTTATAATAATGAGACTCTGCCAAAATGACCAAAAGCAATAGCAAAAGGAGTGGTCTAATAAAGAAGATCTAAACGGAAGCCCATAAAGGAAGAAAAAGAAGGGAATCGGAAAAGGGAATCAAATTATTAATTTCCCCAAATGAATAGGAATATGAAATGGAAACAGAAATGGGGACAAGGCCGACCTAAGGAAATATATTTAGGAGTTAAGAGAAGAAGAAAATAGCCCGAATAGATAGGAAAAGGAAAAGACAACTCAAAGCAACACATTAAAGGTTAAGGCCCAAAATGAAGAAAAGCCCAAGAAGGAAATGCCCAAGGAGGAATTGGACAAATCAATTAAAGTGGCCCGAATGCCATGCACAAACCTCTCTATTTTTGGCAATCATGCACAAACTTACTAATTAGAATTTTTGAGTTTTTTGAATCTAAAGAAAAGGATAACTAAGTACTAATTAGAAAAATACTTACTAAACGAACTACTTCATTAAAATGCTAAAATGAACTTGCAAATGACGAGAATGCCCCTAATGTAAATTAAGAAACATTTAAAGGATATGAGCCAAAATGGGGTGTCTAAAACGAGATTAGAACATAATTGATTTGGAATGCAAAAAACAAACTATGCATAACCAATACAGTAGGAATGCAATATGGTCAAAATCTCCAATATCAGTTTCAGATAAATAGAATTGACGCTTGAAGGAACAAAAAGAATGGTAAACAAATTTCAAGGGAAAGCTTGAAATAGAAGGATTAAAAAATTCTTGATGGCCTAATTCGAATGAAGAGTTCTTGAAGCCAATCAAAACTACAATGTCTCTAATAGTTAAAGTCATCCAACCAAAAGGAACGATAAACAAATTGTATTAAGGAGACCAAAATAGAGGTAAAGTTGCAAGAATGTGGTGATAGGCCTAGGAATTGAATTGGACAATTCCAAGCTTACAACAAGAAGCTGAAAAGTGAGGGTAAAGTTTGAGATACCATTGTTTCAATTCGCTATCAAAGAAAGGCCATTCTTGAATTGGAAAATCATTAGGGTCTCTACAGAAAGCTTCAAGAATTGTTGTTCCCTGGGTGGGCATCAAAATGCCTTGATTGTTTGGTAATTGTAATCATGATTCCATGGAGTTTGCGTTTGGTGAAGTTGGACCTAATGTAGTAATTCCATCAAGGCGTGACATGCAAGGCAAAAAACTTGACATGGATCGAATTCTAAGGCTGGAAAAAGGATAGTAATTTGAGTTTCTTGTAATAAGACTAGGAAGAGGTGCAATCATTTTTAGTGATCAAAGAAGTTATTTCTTGGATTATTTTTGATGATTAGAAGAAAATGGAAATTGAAGTGAGTAATTCTTCAATAAAAGAAGGCTGAATCAAAGAAAACCACGTTCAAAGAAGTTTTGAAAGAGTGGGAAGTTAATTGAAACATAAAGACATTAATTGTCAGTTAAGAGAAATTAAAGGGTTTAGAGCCATTGTTAGTTTGGGAAAGTAAAACTTTCAGACGGGTAAGAGGAAATTAAATGGTAATAAATCAAATAATGATGACATAAATCAATATTTGATTTGGGGGCAATGGTTGGGTTGCAAATTAAGCACTAGGGTCGGACCTATGTGTTTGGACTTGTTAAATAGATTGAACCAAGTATAGTTGGGCTTGAATTTAATTACTATTGGGCTTATGAGATAATTATGCCTTGATAGTTAATTAAGGAAGTTAATTACGGTTAATTAGGTAAGTTAATAGCCGGTTATTTCCCACTTTAAATGGGAACAAAATAAATGCAATTCACATGTTGAATTAAATGTGGATGAGTGGTTAATTAACCATCAATTGGACATTATAAATAGGAGTTTTTCTTATGTCCAAAGGATTGGCAAATTCATCAATGACAAGAAGTCAAGCAAGTCTCATAATTGTCTAGAATTTTAGAATTAACCCTTAAAAGTATATTATCTTGCAAATTAGGAGTACTTCCCTTCACTTAGAATCTTATTCAAGCTCTTGTAATCAAGCATTCCGTGATCATAGAATCTCATTTCCTTGTAATTTCCTATTGTTCTTAATAAATTTCTTATTTTAACACAATTGCAATCTCTTATTTAGATCTTGATTCCCCACTCTTACATAGAAGAAACAAAGGCGAGAACCCTTACATTTTTCACCTAAAACAGATGCCCATAACATAGAGGGTCAGTAGGAGCTGGAGGACGTTTTTGTGACACGCCTAAAAAATACAGCCAGGCCTAGATTTGAAAAATCTAGAGAAGACCATGAATTACACCAGGTTGTTATGTGAAGATATCAAAGAAGCTTCGATAGAGAACTCCAAGGAGGATTTGTCCAAGGGCTAAGCGTTCCCAGATGCCATGATTTTTTCTAGTCGAATGTATTCAGTAGTGCAACCTCTTGATGGAGAGCATAACATAAACTTGCATATCAGGCAAAGTATAAAAGCAGTCAGTTCATATTGTTCTAACGGCTCATAGATTGTTTTGGCATGTTCAGCCATGACCTTTGGAAAAGAATGCCTCCCATCATTAATTGCAGAAACAAAAAAAACAAAGTCATCATCGGCATTCATGGTCATAACACTAGAAATATCGTCGTCGTCGAAGGGAAGACCTATAATGACCGCGATATCTAGCAGAAAATAGAAATAGGACAGCAGGGTAAGTGGTAATAATTCCAACACTTATTCCAGAATGAGGACAACGCTGCTAGCAGCGCACCATCACATGGAGGATCGTCTTTGGAAAGTAGGACAAAGGCAAGGAGGTCCTAGTCATGCAATTGTTGCTTCTTATGCATGATAACACGATCAACCTAGATACGCCATTTATCGGATTGTCTTGGACAAGTTGGAGGTTTGTCAATCCACTTAGATCAATTACTATTTTCCCTTTGGAATGGAAGTCTCGCATTTTAGTGAAAAGGGAAAAATTGATTTATTTCCTCCGGAGGTAACTAGATAAAGCAAAACGAAAGAGAGTCGTTGGGACACTCAGTACCAGCTTTGGAGACTTTGAGAATATTTTTAATAACATCTAGTGTCCTTTCATCTGTACCAGCTTGCACCGTTGCCCCAACCTTTGCTAAAAACAAAAAATAAAAATTCAAAGACTGCACAGCCGATGTGGGATTCATGGCTCATCCCCACAAAGGGATAACCGTGACATCCTCCCCCACTTCAATCAGTGTCCACTGTGCTAAGTGGTACATCGTTAGTACTACAGAGTCGGCTTGATACCAAATGTCACCGTTTACACCGCTTTTGTCCGCAAAAGGGGCCTATAATGACTTTGACATCCTCCCTCACTTCAAGTGGTGTGAACACTTATATCCTAAAATCAAGTCAATTACACAGCCGATGTGAGATTCTTGGCTTATCTCCACAAAGGGATGACTGTGACATCCTCCCCCACTTCAAAAATTACCCACCGTCATCAGTGGCACATCGCTAGTATCCAAATCTTGCTCTGATACCAAATGTCATGGTGAACACTAACTTATGAGGAGCCTTTTGTAGATAAAACCGTGATGCCCATTGGGCTGAAATTACCTCGAAAGTTGGTGTGTACCGTGACATTTGGTATCAGAGCTAGCTCTGAGGTACTAGTGATGTGCCAATGAAGACAGTAGGCACTCTTTTAATTGGAGGAGAATGTCACGGTCATCCCTTTATGGGGATGAGACATGAATCCCACATCTGCTTTGTACTAGGGTTGGTCTTGGGATATAAGTATTCACAGCACCTGAACTTATGAGGTGCCTTTTATGGACAAAACTGTGAGACCAATTGGGGCGAAACAATGGGACAAAGTGGACAATACCTTTTTTTTCATATATATATATATATGTACGTTTTGCTTTTTTTTTTTTTTGCAATTAACGTGATAGATGCTTCTGTTTTTTTTTTCAAATGTGATATTTGATAATAATTATGGGTTATTCTCTTTGTTGATTTTTTTGTATGAGTATATTTTTGAATATTGGATATATTATGAAATTTTTTTGAGAGATTTGTTTCTACAAAGAAATACTAGAAATTTTTATTTTTTAAAAACGATAAGTTCTTTAAAAGTGGGAATTAATTCTGAAAATTATTCTTTTCTATATGTCTCATAAGAGATGATTATTAGCATATCGAAGTTTTCGATCTTATCAGGTAAATAAAAATTTATAATTTGAATTCATTTGAGATTTTTACCACAATTAATGTGTCTAATTTCCATTTTAAATTGATCATTATAATGAAATGGCGTCTAAAAACATAGTTGCTGATTTAACCAAATGCGAAAACCTAGACGGTAAAAAATATTACATATGCCAAAGGAATATTCAGTATCTAATTAATGAGGAAGAGGTTCTGGAAACCTTAACCACCACCATGGTACCACATGAGGAGGGCAATACTGCCCAACATCGTCGTGATAGGGAGACTTATGAAAATTGGGTTAAAAAGGATAAATGTGCATGCTTTACAATGCTTAGTAGCATGCACAATGTCTTAAATGTGGGATCAGCTGAAATTGACATTTGGTCAAACCTCGGCCACAAGGCTTCGTGCCTAAAACCTGAAAATTCTGCTATATACTAAAGATCCGAAGCACACTATGCCTGAGCATCTTCGAGTGATGAGCTTGATGATTCGTAATATTATAGGAGCTGGAGTTGATTTTAGTGATGAACAACAAGTGCTGACAATGATTCGTTCACTCCCTAACCCAGAGTGGTCTCAAATGAAGCTCCTCATGACACACAGTAAAAACATTAAGACCTTCAATGATATGTCACGACACCTTGAGCTTGAGGCCGAGGGCCTAGAGACATCTAAGGTTGTTGCTCTCGTAGGCCTTGCAGGGAAACAAGGAGCATCAAAGAAAAAGCCTAAGCACAAGTGGTAAGGCAAAAAGGAGCTTATTCATATGGTTAGCCAAAATAAGCTTGCTAAGCCACAACAATGAAAAAGTGTAAGGAAAAAGGATGTTAGTAAGCTCAAGTGCTATAACTGTGAAGAAAAAGGACACTTTCGCAAGAATTGCACTAATCAAAGAGGGTAAAGATCCATGCCTCTCCTAAATCCATCTATACATTTGTTTGTGCACATGTATTGGTTGCTCAACTATTTCCTGATTGGATTGTTGATACATGCGCAAACGAGCACGTAGTTCGTGATAGAGATGGTTTCGTAGATTATCCTCCAGTTTTAGCTAGCACTCAATATGTCATTCTTGGAAACGAAACAAGAGAGGATGTCCTTGAAATGGGTTCGTACCAGCTAAGAATGAGCAGTGGACGCATGTTGTTGCTTCACGATATACTTTATGCACCTGAAATTCGTTGAAATCTATATTCAATTTTTGTTATGATTTCCTTGGGATATTCATTTTTCTTTACTAGTGATGATTTAGACATTTATTTCCAAAAGACATTTTTTGGACATGGTACTTTGGTTGGTGGTTTCTTTAGTTTGGATTTGATAATAATAAAATGGATTCGTTTTCTCCCCCAGTGGCACACAGCAAGGGAGAACCCCTAACTATCGAAAAAAAAACAAAAAAAATTTGAGTAGAAAAAACGACAAAGAGGACAGCCTGAAAAGAAAGAATGGAAACTTACCAAGAGTTTTCTAAGGGAGTTCACTAAGAATTTGTTTCTTCTTTTAGAAGGTAAAGAAAAATTTATTGTTGAAATATCGTTTTCAAATTGTACTGAATATATACCTGCAGAAAATCTTAGCCTACCAAATTGGAGTATGAATCCTACTTGGAGCAAAATTCTAATTGAATCAGGTTATATTTCTCCTTTATTTACCAATTTGAATTGATTTGTCTCATTGATTATCTCTTTAAACAATTGAGATACTTTTATCTGTTTTACTTAACTTTGGCATGACACTGCATCAAGGTGCGGAATAGTAAGTCCACACACTTGGCACTTGTGTGCGCTCTCCAACCAATTTCAATAATAAATTTTGGAAGAGTAAAAATGCACTATGGACAAAATGCACTGTACTCATTTTACCTTATTCTCGGTTTTTGTCCCACGGAGTTTTTCCAACGTAAGGTTTTTAACGAGGTAGTTGTCACGGTCCAACGAGGTTACCAAAGTCTACATTGTCCTAAAGACAAATTAGATGGACATAATTGTGTTGTATTTTTTTTTCTTCTGTCTGGTTTTTTGTCCCACTGGGTTTTTCCGGCTTAAGGTTTTTAATGAGGCAACAATAGTCCATCCAAATTTCATGGCGCTTCATCAAAGTGGGAGTGTTATGAAACATCAGAAATGGACTTAATGCCAAATTTATGAAACATTAAGTTATGATATTAATTGTATATGTTATAACTTTGAATTTGAAGTGTATATATACCATCACATCCTGAAGATGAGTATCAATCAGTAATAACAAGAGATAATCAATAAAGAATACACGATTTATTCTCTTACTCTCATTTTGTTCTTATCCTTTATTTTCCACTCCTTGCTTCTATGGTTTTTACCACTTCCACAACACTTAATAAATATTATTATTATTATTATTATTATTATTATTATTATACATTTTTTAATCTTTACTTTTTGTAATATAGGAAATGAATATCCTAAGAAATGTGGAAGAGGACTAACTGTTAATAAAAACCTTGCTAAGAAAAAAGTTGAAGGGGAAAAACATGATATTCAATTTCCTGCTCCCTACGATAGGGTATGTAATGATGATGCTGGTATCTTCAAAGTAGAAGTCACTGTATGTGTTAGACAGCTTGCACCACTTCGTGTTGCTAGTTGGACAAAAATTGATGAGGCTAAACGTAACGCATTGTGGTTGTTTTTAAAGGTATATCTTCAAACCTTTTTCTTGGATAGTTTAGAGTATGTATTGTCTTATATTATGAATATATACTATATAATAAGCTTATGTGTATATAGAATCTGGATTTGGTCTATATTTTATAGCTTGATCATGACATTTTTTTTATTAATATTAATGAAAGAATGGCAGTACCTAGTTCTATATATCAAACGAATTTTGTATAAATTTACTATATATATGTTTATGAATATGAATTACTATTTACTCCTTTTAGTTACTTGACTTTTATTATCTAATGTTATAGAAAATGATTTTTGGTCACGCTTATAATATATGATTTCAATTATATATTATCATATATTAATGTATATAATAATATTAGTGTTAGACTTTGAACACGTGGCAGGGTTCATAGTCTAGTTTATTTGTGATGTGCAGGGGAGCTGGCTTGGAGGCTCTGGCTAGGAGGCAAGTTGAGAGTACTACTCTCAACCTTTTCTTGATGAGAGTAACATGTTCCTACCCTACTCACCCAGTACAACACTCACGCTCACCCAATACAACCCCCACACAGTACAATACTCACTTAGTGAGGCCATACTACTTTACTATATATTATACACGACAAATACTCACCAAATACTTGTACCCATAAATGGTTACCTCATGAACCCACGTTCTCAAAGCAAGAACGTGGAGCAGTTACTTACTCAAATCAAGGGTATAAATAAGATGCTTAGACTGAGAAAAGGTTAATCATTCTTCCATTATTCACAACATACAAAGACTTTTGCTCTCTAAAAATCTCTCTAACTCAAAGAAACTACCAACACCACAAACAACCACCATCTACAACGCCTACCACCGTGCACTCATCCTCAAGGAACTGCTCCGGCCTTCCTCCCTGCCACCTCCTGCAAATCCTTACTTGTTTGTGACGTTGCCTCACTCTACATCTATTCACAGCATACAAAGACTTTTGCTCTCTAAAAATCTCTCTAACTCAAAGAAACTACCAACACCACAAACAACCACCATCTACAACGCCTGCCACCGTGCACTCATCCTCAAGGAACTGCTCCGGTCTTCCTCCCTGCCACCTCCTGCAAATCCTTACTTGTTTGTGACGTTGCCTCACTCTACATCTATGAACTCTTGCTTACATCTTGGCGACTCCACTAGAGAGGAACGATCATAAAAGGCAGGTTACTACAGAAAGCACCGCTGTGAGTAGCCATGAGTGACGACAACAATGATGCTACTCGTCCCGCTTACTTTGTTGAGCTTATGAACCTGATTAAGTCCAACGATCAGAAAGCGAGTGAGAGAATAACTTTTATGTAGAAGTCTAATGCTATTATAGAGGAGCGTATAGTGCAGCTAACTTGAGCACTTAATGGAAGTAATGGTAAAAACATCGAAATTCCCAACGCTGCTAATAGTGGAGACGTGTCAGAGGCGAGCAATGGTGGACGAGCTGCTGAAGGTCAGACTCCCAAGCAAACACCACCACTTCCACCATCCTTTAATTCGACTCCCATACCGGTGGAAAATGATACTGAGTATATTACAAAAGAGCAACTTGAGAAGCTTTTCTAGAAAAAAGAACGTTGCTGCCAGCTCTAAGTTTGACTTGAAGCTCCCATATCCTCCTAAGGTCGCAAAAAAACCATACCCCAATGACTATATTCGTCCAAAGTTTAAGCAGTTCGATGGAAAGTCTGGGATGCCAAAGAGCATGTGATGAAGTTTGTGGAGACGCTTGGAGTTGCTGGTTCGATGATGATTTGAAGTTGAGGGAATTTTCTAAGTCTTTGGCAAGGAAGGCTTACACATGGTATGTGAATCTAACTCCAAGGTCTATTGAGTTTTGGGGCCGTATGTGCACCCTATTTGGAGAGAAGTTCTTCTCCTCGCAGGAGAGAGTAACGCCGATTGAATTAGGGAGAAAATATCAAAGGCGTGGGGTGGACCTCATGGACTACATCCAGCGTTTTAGGGAGAGAGTATTGGATATTCATGAGCGGCATGATGAGAAGGTGCTGGTGAATTTGTGTATTCAAGGGATGTTTGATGAATCCAGGGTTCACTTACAAAATTTGAACTTGCATACCTTCGCTGCATTGGTAGAAGTTGCGAGAAGGACTAACCACATGGGTGATGAGACAAAGGGAGTCCTAATAGAGGTATAGAAAGAGTTCATCGACAGTCCCAATAGGGGAAGCGTCCCAAGAGGGACTTCCAAGGTGTAGACAATCGCAGAGATGACGCATTACCTCCCTGTGCATGTGGACTGAGTGCGTGCTCTCCTGCAACAATGGATAGCAGAAGATGGGCAGGTCAATCTTCCTTTTGTTTCACAAATTCCAACTACTTAAGAGAAAACAGATCCGAAGTACTATGACTACGGCCGCAGGGTGAATCACCCATTTGCTGAGTGCAGAAATATGAGAATGCTCTTGGATAGGAAAGTGAGAAATGGGGAATTTGTAGTTGACAATAGGGGAGTCAGAAACAACCCTTTACCTGCACATGGGGGTAATGTTGTTGCAATCATACACTCAGTCCATGATGAGCCGCACACCGAAGAGGTGGATGATATGCGTGTCGCCGCTTATGTGACTGCAACCATAGCAACTTCATTGCTAAGGACTTCAATGTGAGAAATTTTTTTGATCAACTGGGATTCTCTGAAGATGCAACGAAGGAGGCAGCTGAGGCGTTAGTAAATATAGGTGATAATTACCATGGTAAGGGTAGTTTGGTAGACTCAAGTATGAAAAGGATGAGTCGTGCTTATAAGAATACTATGTGTTTACTGAGGCGGACATATGTACATTGAACCCCAATCATAACAAAACCTCTCTACGTGGAGAGTATTATCAATGGTGTGAAGGTGAGGAGGACAGACTTTTATTGATGATGGATTAGGGGTGAACCTTATGCCTCTTTCAACCATGTACGCCCTTGAAATTGATAGCAAAAGTCTGGGCCACCGCATGACACTTAGCTCCTTTGGTAACGAAGAATTACGCACCTTATGGTATGTCACAGCTAATTTCAAGCTGGGTAATATTCAGGAGCAGACCATTTTCCATGTGATTGATGAGGATGTGGCATATCACGTTTTGCTGGTGAGGAAATGGTTGAACCACCACTACTTGATCGGTTCCAACATGCATCAGTGCATTAAGGGGTATTGGCCGAGGAGGTCTTCATTCCAGCTAGCAAGGCTCCCTTTGAGAAAAATGAGGTGAGGTACGCTGAGGCTTCTTTCCTTGTTGAAGTAGCAGACGAAGGTGAGGGAGTATTCTCTACACCCGTGGGGCTGAGATTACCACGTTGGGAAGAGTATGCCAAAGATGACAAGGCAGGTGGTGAGCCTAGCTTCAAACATACTAGAAGAGGAGGAAGAAGGAATTGTGGGCGTATAGGAGGAAGTCAAATTGTTAAGCTAACTAAGGGTGTGACCTCTCGCACCAGGTCTGATGGAAAGTTTGTTTATTATTTACGAAGGGACACGGGGTGTGAGGGAACTCCTTCCCTCCATGGAATGAGTCTCTTGAGGGAGACGTAACTTGTATGCAAGTGGAGACAGAAGCAGTAGTTGAAGAAGTAGCCCCTGCCCCAAAGACGTTCCAAGATAAGCCTAAACCAGAAGGGGATGAGTTAGAGGAGATAAATTTAGCTATGGATAAGGATACAAGTAGGCCCATGTTTATAAGCAAAGGTGTTGCTGGAGAACAAAAAGATGCACTTATTACTCTACTTAAGGAGTATGGGGATGTGTTCGCATGGTCCTATGAACAAATGCCTGGGTTGATGAGAACTTGGTTATTCACGAGCTACACACCTCCCCTACCAGTAAAGCAGCTTGCAAGGGTTTTTAGACCTACGATTTGAAGTTCAAATCAAGAAGAAATTGATAAGTTGCTTCGTGTGGGTTTTATCAAGCCTATCCACCATCCTACTTGGCATGCAAATCTGGTGCCAGTAAAGAAGAAGAATTGGTCAATCAGGGTGTGTATGGACTTTATGGATTTGAATAAAGCATGTCCTAAGGATAACTTCCCGCTCCCCAACATAGATAAAACTGGTGGATGCTACAACAGGTCATGAGATGTTCTGATTTATGGATGGTTTTAGTGGGTACAACCAAATCAAGATGTCTAAGGAGGATGCAGAGAAGACTGCCTTCAGAATACCCATTGGAAATTTTTACTACAATGTGATGTCGTTTGGGTTGAAGAATGCAAGTGCAACCTATCAACGAGCGATGACAGCTATATTTCACGATATGATCCATGTGTGTATTGAGGATTAAGTAGATGGCAAAGTTTTGAAATTTAAGAGGGTGTCTGATCACTTTAATGACTTGAGAATGGTCTTTGAAAGGTGCAGGAAGTATAAGTTACACATGAATCCTTTGAAATGCGCATTTGGAGTGAAATCGGGGAAGTTCTTGGGATTCGTGGTGCATAAGGCATTGATGTTGACCCAGCAAAAGTTATAGCTATTAGGGAGTTGGCACCCCTTGTTAATCAAAAGTAGCTGGAGAGTTTGATGGGTAAGCTGTCGTACATAAGGAGATTCATTCCAGCCTTGGGAGATATTGTAGCTCCCTTTCAAAGCCTCCTCAAGAAGGGTGTTCCTTTTGTATGGAGTGAGCCACAGCAAGAGTCTCTCGAAAGAGTTAAGGAAGTGTTATCTTCCCCAGCCACCATGACACCACCAATAAAAGGTCAACCTATGATGCTTTATTTAACATCAACTAATGAGTCTATAGGTGTTCTGCTTGTACAGGAAGTGGAAGGAGTGGAGCGACCTGTATACTATTGGAGCTGGTGTCTCCATGGTAGTGAACTCAACTACTCACCCATGGAGAAGCACTGCCTATCCTTCGTCTTTGCCACACAAAAGTTACGACACTACCTCCTGTCTCATAAGGTCACTATGGTGACTAAGTCAGACCTAATCAGATACCTCCTCTCTTGGCCAATTCTAGTTTGAAGGTTGAAAAGTGGTTACTTATGTTGGAGCAATTTGATTTATCTGTGGCAAAACCCAAAGCAATCAAGTCTCAAGCACTCTATGACTTATTGGCATACTTTCCTGCACAAGCTGATGAGGTAATCACATTAGACTCCAGCCAGGAGACGTTGATGATGAGGTGTGTTGTAACTAACTGCTGATGGGAGAATGGACCCTATACTTTGATGGTTCAACAACTACTACTGGAGGGGTCGCTGGAGTTGTTTTGGTTCCACCCGAGACAGAGCGTGTGTATGAAGAAGTGGTATCTATGGCTTTCAAGTTGGACTTCCAATGCACAAATAATCAGGCAGAGTATGAGGGGTTGATTTTGGGGTTGAATACAGCTAAAATCATTGGAGTATGTGAGTTATGCATCATTGGAGACTCCAACCTTCTGGTGAAACAAACTAATGGGGAATATGCACTGAAGGAGCCCCCACTTGCTCCTTACCGAGAGCTTACGCGTGTGATGTTAGACCACTTTCAGTCAATGAGGTGTGAGCATAGCCCAAGGTTGTTGGTCGAGCCAAAATAGACCCTATTTTTATGATCATTTTCATATGCTTTTTATTATTTTTATGTGTGATTTAACCCTATTTTATAAGTATTTGTGTTTTTAGGTATTGAAGATAAGAAAAGTGGAAACTTGTTGATTTTCACTATTTTTGGAGTTATTTTGATGACTTTTTGCACAAATATGGACTTAGCAATTTAGAGTAAAGATTTGGAGATTCGAAGTTCGTGATTGATGATCTATTGAAGATAATTTGAAGAATTAAAGACCAGTGAAGAATTATTTCAAGAAGCAAGAATTGAGGATTAAGCTTAAATCGCGAAGGAGTGAAGATAAAGCTATGGAGAAGACTTTGAAGACCTTGAAGCCTTGGAATTTTGGCTATTTTATATGGGATAATACTCAGCCCATATAAGCCCACAATTGGAGTTAAAATCCCAATTTGTGTTGCACAAGCCCAAGGAAATATCCAATTCCCGCATATTCCCGCATACTAGTCCTAGTTGGATTAGGATTCAGCGCAGTCTCGGTAAAAAAGGCATAACTTTTTGTTCAAACCTCCAAATAAGGCCTGTGAGTAGGCGTTGAAAAGCTAACTCCGAGATCTACAACTTTGCTTTGAAACACAAAGCCAATTTTTGCAATCTTCAAGCCTGAAATTGCTGTCGAATTTACTGTGCGATTCAAGAATTTTCTTGAGTCCTATCATAGTTATAGTAGGAGTCTAATGATAATCGATCAAACCGACGCGAGTTATCCAAGGAGGATTCGGATAAGCTGGAGCTCAAAGAACGCATTACCGAGCAAATTGAAGATGTAAACGAAAGAATCGAATGGCTGGGTGAAAAGCAGAAAGGCGAAACCCGTCGTGATCGACGCAAACGGGAAGAACTGAAGACTGAACTGGAAGAAAAGCGGATGCAACTGTTTCAGGTCTATTATGATGCTAATCAATCTACGGGGCGTGACTGGCGTAAGGCCAAACGGGAGAGTAATCGATTCCTGAGTGACGTAGACAAAAACTTGATGAAGCCAACACTCTTTTAGATCGAGGAAATTAATCTACAACTTTACTTACAAAAGAGCTCTCATTTAAGAGAGCTCTTTTGTAAGGTATTGATTAGTAGTTATTTATAGATGATATTTAAGAAACGGGCATGACAATTTTAATAGAGACGATATATAACTATTCAATCTAACTACTTGTAAAGGTATGGCCGAGCAACCATTAAATACACCGCAGAATGAAAACCCCAATATTCGTAAACTGCTCTTATTTATAGGGGCAGTAGTAGCTGCTTTTGCACTATGGGCCATCTTTGGAAGTTTGCTTACCGGAAACAAACCAGATTCGCCTAAGGGAGCGGAGCCGTAACTGCCGGGGACAGTG
>AWUE01019856.1:0-19510 GCA_001974825.2 Corchorus olitorius | reverse complement strand
ATAGCGGCGTTTATTAACCCAAACGCCGCTATTTTAGTGGCGTTTTGAGCCTCAGACGCCGCCATATATAATCAAAATTGAGACAACTTGCGCGGGTTACCCCAGGAATTTTTGTCAATTTCATTATATATAGTGGCATCTGGGGGGAAAAACGCCACAATTTGATACGTTAAAGAGCAAAACGACATCGTTTTATTACCCTAAACTATTAGGAAACTAAAATTTTTTCTAAGTCTCTCTTTTCTTCCATCATTCAAAACATTTTTTCTAAGTCTCTTCTCCCTTATCCTCTCCTCTGTTACGACTCCCTTCTCCCTATCTGCTGGTGTTCTTCTTCAACAAAGAAAAGATCTGTTTCAGCTTCAATTTCATTTCGAATTCTTCTCTTCCAGGTAAAAATCTCTATGTAATTGCCAAAAACGATGGGTTTTTTAGTTTTAGGGTTTTAGTCGTTGATTTATGAAGAAAGATATTATCTTTCTAATCTGGTTGATTTGTTTGGTTTTGAGCTGAAAATGAGTTGAATTTGATTTCTGATTCGTGGAATTTTAGTAGGTGGTGATTTAGTTGGTTTCTTTTTTCTTTTTATTTTTTTTCAGTAATCAGGTCTGAATGTTGTGAAAAGGCTTAAATTTGGCTCCCTTTATAAATTGTTGTTAAATTTTGAATTATTTTGTGGGTTTTTATGATTGGTTGCAGATAGGAGTTCTGGGTGGTTGACTGGACTTAACAATGCGTAGAATTCTGGAGCCTCTGATGCCAAAAATCTACGAGTAAAGGTATGTATTGAACATTGGAGAACTCACAGGCTGAAATCAATTCTTTCAAGTATGCTTTAATTTCTCGTTGATTTTGCAGAACTTATTAACTATATTTTCAGCATGCTTTGAGTTCCCATTTCTTCATAGTTTCTCCATTTATATACGCTTTCTGCCTTCTGACTACTTACATCTCCATTCGAAATGGACCCTTCTGCTTCTAATTCTAATGCATAATTCTCTGGTCGCATATTGAAGTAGCTTATTATTGCCATTATTGAGCCTGTGGATTGTTTAGAATATTTATCCTGTTACAGTGTTTTAGTGGTCATGACATACCTATGCAAAAGAAATGCTAGAAACAAAAATAGTGGGTTGTCCCCTTGGGGACTACAATTGAATTTATTAAGTCAGTTTTATGTGCGCTTAAGGTCTCATTATGCTATAGTTTATATTTTACGATCATTATTTGGTGTGTCACTACATGGGAGCTATATGTTTGGACTTTGTTTCCCAAGTACTATACATTTGCACTACCTTGTTTTGGGTATTTAGTCCTGCTGCTGATGCCATGCAGATTATTTTTGTCACGAACAACAACATTAGTTAAAGTTGTTGATATTATTAGAAATTAAGAAAAAGTTTAATTTATGGGGCATGTGATTTGATTTTGTTTCTTCCATTTGTTTTGATACTAATGTGGATTATGACTTCATTCCATTTTATGTCAAGTACTCTATTAGTAAACATTTTATCCCTTCCAAATTTTGCAGAAAGAAAATATCACGCCTAGAGAAAGATCGTCAGGATTTGCAGTCCACTATTGAAGCTCTCCAAGAAGGTAAGTATGCTAGTATCAGCTGTGTTTGTATTTATGAAATATATCAAATATATTATGAAATCTGTTAATGTTAGTTCTCTACAAGGCTGAGAATTTTCTTGACATTATAAATGCATGTTGGGCAGAAATTGAAGACGCGTGTGGTGAAAAACAACTGCAATCCTGAATGGAATGATGAACTGACTCTCACAATGAAAGATCCCAATGCTAAAATCCATTTGGTAAGTAGCCAAAATAGTTCTTCGAATTATGCTTCTTCTTTTTTTGAGAATTTTTTTCAGTTTATGTACATTGTAATAAATTGATTCCATGAGGGATATATAGGACTTAAATTAATTATATAGCACCAAAAATTCCTCTAAACTAATGGATATATATATAGCGCTAGCTATATAACTTCTATATCTAATTAGTTATTCCTTGTCTATTCTGCTTACCAAACTCGAACCTACTCAAATGAGTTCCAAAATAGTAAAAATTCCTCTCTTTTCTGTATATAACTATATTGATTAAATGTTGACCAATATAAGGGTCCAATTCTCTTGTCATAAATGTAAGCTTGAGTATTCACTGTATATCATTTCAAAAACAGGAGGAAAAAGTATATTTGCATGCTAACTTATATATCTATCTATATATGTATTTTAAACATATTTATGCAATACTTAAAATCTTCTAGTATGAAATAATTAGTCTAAGTCCTTCATAATTGTAAAGTTTGCTTGTTTCTGATTAGTAGAAAAGAGGGTTTTATTTATATCACCTCACATAAATCAACTTTTCTATTATTGATGGATGATTTTTCTATCTTTCTTTTTATGGTTGCCGACCCTTGTGCTTTTATTATTATAACTGTAAATTTAAGCTAAAAACCGTAAGAGGGTTACAAGGAAAAATTCTGCTTTTTTGTTGTACAACTTTTCATGTCTCATTTCCTGTTTTGTAACTTAAACAAAAACTTGTCTGTTTGGTCTATTGACATCATTAGTGCAACTAAGGCTAACAGTGATGTTTCTCTGATTAGTACTGAAAGTTGTCTTTATTCCGTAATACAGGAGGTAAATACTTTGCTTTTGTTATGCAGTCTTGTAACTGGAGCTCTTCAAATTGTGCACTTTGTTCCATTCTACCACTTGCTTTTTGAGGTATGCCTCATTACTTGCTTCCTGTAATTACTTTTGAGAAAATATTGCAAATATGAGTTAATTATTTCTAGTTAGTGAAGTTTCCTATGCACCCAATTTATCCTGTTTTGGTGCCAATGTAAATGTATTATACTCAAAATCTTTCTCAGATCTTTATATCTATACAATAGAATATAGATTCAGTTGCAAATATGAGTTAATTATTTCTAGTTAGTGAAGTTTCCATTCAATCATTTGTTGCTACGAATATGAAACTCTTTCCCTTGCTCATCTCGTAGTTGAGAATTTAAAAATAGTGATTGAAGAAATTCCAAAAATATACAATCCTATGAAGTAAAAGTGCTACAGTAGTATACATATAATGACTACATTATAGTATAACAGATATATTTAAAACAAATATATTTGTGCAGCTTCTGTTTTGACACACACTTGCCTTGTCGAACTCACGAGGAGGATCACCAAAATGCAAAACTGCAAGACAAGGTTAGCAATCCGTTTTATGCCAACTTTTTATGCTTTTGCTGTTATATGTATTTGTGTTATTGTAACTAATTTTTGTTTGGTTTTTGTCTACTATGCAGCAAACCCAAAGGTCTATTGAAGAGGAAAAAACCGGAAGGTCCAACTGCTATAATCAACTCAAAGAAAGCAATTAAGCGGCTGTGTCGAGAACAACCTACTGTTGATGGGGATTTAGCAGCAAATGGCGACCCCATTGAGGCAGCAAATGCAGAGGATGTTGCTGGTCTGGCTCTCCCTACTACGACTGTTACCGCAGTAAATCCTTCCGCTTCGACCCCAGTAGTGGATCCTTCCACTTCGACCCCAGCAGTGGATCCTCCCACTTCGACCCAGCAGTGGATCCTCCCATTTCGCCTCGGGTCGGTTCGGCTGCGCTTAATGCAGCAGGAGATTCTGCATGTGATTCCCATCCGAGCACCAGTCATGATGCCACTTCTGTACAGTCTGAGCCGGTTCATTCATATTATATGACGACCGTCACAGGTATTCCACTAAAACCATAATCTATTTGACTTCCAATTTTATGTAATTTTTTTTTATAATTTACTAACTTATTTTTCGATGATAGTTGATGACAATGGAGTGGAGAAACAAGTAAATACAAATTTGAATAAACTCTGGACCGAAAGGCCTCCCTACAAAGTTATTGTTAAAGCCAATGAATTGGGGCAACCTGTTGGAGAGGAAAGTAAACTCCTTGGAGGATTTTTAGGGAAGTTGGGTCGAGATCAAGTATGGCTTCCAATGAGTCCACAGTCATGGAATACTTATTCTCGCGGTGTCAAAGATACAGCGGTCGAGTATGTTAAGGTATGTAACTTATTTTGCATCTTTCCAAATAGAGTTATAACTTGTGTTTGTGTTTCATATTTGAATTCAAAGTGTAACTGTTTTGTTAATCAGATTTTTCTGCATTATTTTTTATGTTTTCAGACTAGATTGCGCTTTGACTTTGAGACACACCTGTGGCTAGAAATGAATATGGGAAAAAAGTGGAGGGACTACAAGCATAAATTGAAGAAAGAATTCTCTAGAGATACACTTGATGCGACCAAAGCTACCAGAGATCCAAAGATACCCGCAATTTTTTTTGACCCCATGGCAGAATATTGGCACTCAACAAAAGGAAAGATAAATCTTATTACTATTTAAATTTGTAGAAAAAGAACAAAATAGTTGTTGGTATATTAACATTATGCATTTTTGTTAATAGAAAAAGGAGAAAGTAGGAAAAGCGAGCCGAAAATGTCAACATCATCTTCATACTGCAGGCTCAAAAAGCTTTGCGAGACTGAGAAATGAGATGGTAAGTAATTTACCTTGCTGCGTTTTTAAAGTATCTAAATATTAATCTTGGTTGCTGTTGCTACTTTTGTTCTTAATTTTAAAAAATTCGAATTATGTTTTCTCCTATGACATGCAAATTCTCAATGGATTTTTGTATAGAGAAAAAAAGGAGAAGATGTTGGGCGTCTTAACGTGTACAAGAAGACGCATACAAGAAAAAATGGAGCACGCATAAACGAAAAAGTCGGGGATGTTTTGGTGAGTTTTCCAATTCTAAATGAAGCAATTGTGATCATTTAATGTGTATTATTTCTGTTTGCAAGTGGCTCTGACATATGGTTATTTGTAATTGTTATTATAGAAAAGGATAGATCAATTGCAGACAACCGCATCTACGGAGGATACACATAATTTGTCAAAGGATGAAGTTGAAAGCAGAATTTTTGTTGAGGTGTTAGGGGAAGAACAACCTAGCCGAGTCTGATGTCCTGGCCGAGTTTAAAGACAATGCTCATATGTTCACGGCCTATTCAAAGGGAAGATCTTCATCAGAGGTTCAGCAGCTAAGAAAAGAAATGGAGGTTCGAAATTTAAATTGCATTGCTTTCTAATTTGATGAAAACGGGATATTACAATATTGGACTGTTTTTCTCATTTTGATTGGACATGAGCTATTTTCATCGTTTTAAAGTTTTGTCTGACTTTTGTGTGCAGCGAACGGAATTACAAAGCCAACAAGAGATTGCAAGAATTGAAGAAGAGAAACGAGCGGAGAGACAAGCGCTTGATCGTTTGACTGCTGAAAATGCTCGAATTTCCTCCAAACTAGATAAGCTCATGATGTTTGTTGCACAAAAATTCCCTGATTCTATAGATGTTGTGACGGAGAGTTCGCCACAAGTAATAACATTTTCATTTTCATAATTGATCAAATTTAATGTATGTAAAAGTCTTTGACCCTAAACTGATTTTCTAATTATATTTTTTAGTAGGGCACTAAAAATGCTAATACTAGTGGCGGTGGAGATGGCGATGGCGATGGCGATGGTGGTAACTTTTTTCTCAATACTTCAATTTCCACTGCACAATCACGTTGTGGTAAACAAGTAGATACAATATGATTCTTTTGATTCCTTAAATTCCTTTAATCATGTGTGGTTGATGTAACACTGGAACAATAGAGATATTTTAGTGAAATTGTGTATAGAACAATTTTTATATATATGCTACTTTGAATACCATTTGGATGTAATGTAATGAACTTCCTTTGTTAATTAAGTGTAATTCTTAAAAATTTAATTTCAATTATAGCTTCTGATATTTTATATTTTGTGCCATTATCATATAGAAATAACTCCCACTCACCCTAAATTTTCCTATAAATGAAAGCCCTGATTTGGAGCATGTGTGAAAAGAAAACGCCCTTATTTAGCGGCGTCTATAGAACAAAACGCCCTTATGTAGCTGCGTCTAAAAAACAAAAAGCCTTTATTTAGCGGCGTCTAAAAAACAAAACACCCTTATTTAGCAGCGTCTAAAAAACAAAACGCCCTTAATTAGCGGCGTCTAAAAAACAAAACGCCCTTAATTAGCGGCGTCTACAAAACAAAACGCCCTTATTTAGCGGCGTCTTCAGAACAAGACGCCGCTATATATAACTGTTTTTTTTTAAAAAAGTGTTAAATATATATATAGCGGTGTTTAGACGCCGCTATATTTAACTGCTTCCAAAAATAAATATAGTATTAAATTGCATATGGCGGCGTTTAGACGCCCCCAAATAGTGGCGTCCAAACGCCGCAATATGCAATTTAGAAAAGTATAATTTTCACAAACGTGTCCAGATAGCGGCGTCTAGACGCCGCTATATAATATTTTAAAGAAAATTTACTGATTTCGGAAAAATTGAGTTACGGCGTCTAAACGCCTCTATCTGACGGCGTTTAAACGCCGTTATACGGATAGCGACGTTTTAGACAAAAACGCCGCAAAATAAGGGCGTTTGTTATAACGGCGCCTCTAGCGGCGCCGTGTTAGACGCCATTATTTAGTATAGCGGCAATTAAAGCATTTTTAAATGCCGCTATATGGAAAAAAAAGCACCGCTATCTCACTGTTTTTCTGAAGTGTTAGGGGTTTCTGGTTCAAGAGAAAGGGCTAGAAGAGTAGTGTTGTTTGCTACTTTCCCATGGTTGAGGAATGTTCGAGTCAAGTCTTGCCACAATTTATCGCCAAAAATTTGCTCAATTGCAGGATAGGTTTCCTTCTTTTTACGAGCAGGCTCATCATCTACTCTAGGCCAAGTGTTCTTTCCATCGAAATATCTGCATAAACTAGGTTCTTTTGTACATTAGGTTCTTTTGTATATATATATATATATATATTAATTTTAAAAAAAGGGCATGCAAGGGAGCAACACGCCTGTCGCACAAGCTAGGGGAGGCTCCCCAGCAGCGCGCGCCAGCGGAGGCTCCCCTAGCGACACACACCAAGGGAGAACCCCCAACTATCGGAAAAAAAAACAAAAAAAATCGAATAAAAAAATGACAAAGAGGACAACATGAAAAAAAGAACGAAAACTTACCAAGAGTTTTCTGATGGAGTTCTCTAAGAATTTGTTTCTCCTCTTAGTAGTAAAGGAAAATTTATTGGTGAAATATCTTTTTCAAATAGTGCTGAATATATACTTGCAGGAAATCTTAGCCTACCCAATTGGAGTAGAAGTCCTAGTTGGAGCAGAAGTCCAATTAAATCAGGTGATGTTGCTCCTTTATTTACCAATTTGAATTAATTTATCTCATTGATTATCTGCAGACAAATGACTTCTTAGTGTATGACTATAAAAAACAAGAGAAGTAAGTCTGTAATTTTTGATTGACTGATGAAAATATAAAGTGAACCATACTTGGAATAACCATAGTGGACCTTCACATTTGGATGTACCCTTCCCATCCTATCTACCAAAGTGTTCCTTCCTTTTTAAACATATGCTAGTATCAATGGAGGGAGATCTACCATTTTTCCTTCAGCTAAGACTTCAGCCAAGGGAACGAGATTAAAACATGATTGAATTGGAATGCAAAAGATAAACTTGCATAACCAGTACAGTAGGAATGCAATATGTTCAGATTCTCCAATATCAGTTTCAGATAAATAAAATTGACGCTTGAAGGAACGAAAGGAATGTTAAACATATTTCAAGGGAAAGCTTGAAATAGAAGGATTAAAAAATTCCAGATGGCCTGATTGGAATGAAGAGTTCTTGAAGCCAGTCAAAACTACAATGTCTCTAATAGTTAAAGTCATCCAACCAAAATAAACGATAAACAAATTGTATTGAGGAGACCAAAATAGAGGCAAAGTAGCAAGAATGTGGTAATCAAGCCTACGAATTGAATTGGACATTTCAAGCATAGAAAGAATTCCAAGCTTACACCAAGAAGTTGAAAAGTAAGGGTAAAGTTTGAGATACCATTGTTTGAATTCACTATGAAAGAAAGGTCATTCTTAAATTGAAAAATCATTAGGGTCTCCATAGAAAGCTTCAAGAACTGTTGTTCCATGGGTGTGTATCAAAATGCCTTGATTGTTTGGTAATGGTATCCGTGATTCCATGGAGTTTGCGTTTGGTGAAGTTGGACCTGACGTAGTAATTCCATCAAGGCGTGTCATGCAAGGCAAGAAACTTGACATAGATTTAGTAATTTGAGTTTCTTGTAACAAGATTAAGAAGAGGTGCATCCATTTTTAGTGATCAAAGAAGTTATTTCTTGGATTATTTTTGATGATTAGAAGAAAATGAAAATTAAAGTGAGTAATTCTTCAATAAAAGAAGGCTAAATCAAAGAAAACCATGTTCAAAGAAGTTTTGAAATAGTGGGAAGTTAATTGAACCATAAAGACATTAACTGTCATTTAAGAGAAGTTGAAGGGTTAGAGCCATTGTTAAATTAGGAAAGTAAAACTTTCAAATGGGTAAGAGGAAATTAAATGGTAATAAATCAAATAATGATGACATAAATCAATGTTTGATTTGGGGGCAATTGTTGGGTTGCAAATTAAGCACTAGGGTCGGACCTATGTGTTTGGACTTGTTAAATAAATTGAAATAAGTATATTTGGGCTTGAATTTAATTACTATTGCGCTTAGGAGATAATTATGCCTTGGTAGTTAATTAAGGAAGTTAATTACGGTTAATTAGGTAAGTTAATAGCCGGTTATTTCCCACTTCAAATGGGAACAAATTAAATGCAATTCACATGTTAAATTAAATATAGATGACTAGTTAATTAACCATTAATTGGACATTATAAATAGGAGTTTTTCTTATGTCCAAAGGGTTGGCAAATTCATCAGAAACAAGAAGTCAAGAAAATCTCATAGTTGTCTAGAATTTTAGAATTAACCCTTAGAAGTAGATTACCTTGCAAATTAGGAGTAGTTCCCTTAATTTAGAATCTTATTCAAGCTCTTGTAATTAAGCATTCTAAGATCATAGAATCTCATTTCCTTGTATTTTCCTAGTGTTCTAATAAATTTCTTATTTTGACACAATTGCAATCTCTTATTTAGATCTTGATTCCCCACTCTTGCATAGTAGAAACAAGGGTGAGAACCTTACATTTTTCACCTCAAACAGATGCCCATGACATAGAAAGTCAGTAGGAGCTGGAGGACGCTTTTGTGACACGCCTGGTAAATACAGCTAGGCCTAGAATTGAAGAATATAGAGAGGATCGTGAATAACACCAGGTTGTTCTGTGAAGATATCAAAGAAGCTCCAACTGAGAACTTAAGAAAGATTTGTCCAAGGGCCAAGCGTTTCCCAGATGCCATGATTTTGGCCATTCGAATGTATTTAGTAGTGCAACCTCTTGATGGGGAGCATACCATAAATTTGCATATCAGACAAAGCATAAAAGCAGTCAGTTCATATTGTTTTAACGACTCATAGATTGTTTTGGCATGTTCAGTCATGACCTTGGGAAAAGAACTGCCTTCCACCATTAACTGCAGAAATAGAAAAAACAAAGTCATCGTCGGCATTCATGGTCATAACACTCGTCGCCGGAGGGAAGACTTGTAATGACCGCGATATCCAGCAAGAAAATAGACATAGGACCGTAGGGTAAGTGGAGATAATAGCAACACTTATTCCAAAATAAGGACGATGCTGCTAGCAGCTCCCCATTATACAGAAGATCGTCTTTGGAAAGCAGGACAAAGGCAAGGAGGTCTTGGCCATGCAATTGTTGCCTGCGATGCATGACAACACGATCAAACCAGCTATGCTAATTATCAGATTGTGTTGGCTAAATGGGAGGTTTGGCAATCCAGTTAGATCAATTACTTTTTTCCCCTTGGAATGGAAGTCTAGCGTTCTAGTGAAGAGGGGAAAATTGATTTATTTCTTTCGGAGCTAACTAGGTAAGGCAAAACGAAAGAGAGTCGTTGGGACGCTCTATAGCAGCTTTGGAGACTTTGAGAATATTTTTAATAACATCTAGTGTCATTTCATCTGCACCAGCTTGCACCGTTGCCCTAATGTTTGCTAAAAATAACAAATAAAATTCAAAGACTGCAAAGCCAATGTAAGATTCATCGCTCATCCCTAAAAAGGGATAACCGTGACATCCTCCCCCATTTCAAAGAGTGCCTACTATCCTCAATGGCAAATCGCTAGTTCCCCCAGAGCCGGCTTTGATACCAAATGTCACGGTCCACACCAACTTATGATGTATTATCCGCTTTAACCTATTGAATTTCGGCTTAATAGTACTCACGTTTTTGTCCATAAAAGGTGCTTCACGAGTTCAAATGGTCTAAACTCTTATATCTCAAAACCAACTCTAGTACATAAACGATGTGGGGTTCATGGCTTATCTCCACAAAGAGATGACTATGACATCCTCCCCCACTTCAAAAAGAGCTCACTGTCCTTAATGGCACATCGCTATTACCCCAGAGCCGGCTCTGATACCAAATGTCATGGTCCAAATCAACTTATGAGGTGTCTTTTGTGGACAAAACCGTCAAACCAATTGGCCCGAAATTACCTCATAAGTTGGTGTCAACTGAGACATTTGGTATCAGAGCCGGCTCTTGGGAAACTAGCGATGTATCAATGAGGACAATAGGCACTCTTTGAAGTGGTGGAGGATGTCATATTCATCCCTTTATGTGGATGAGCTATGAATCCCACATCGGTTGTGTAATAGAGTTGGTCTTGGGATATAAATGTTCACAGCACTTGAACTTGTGAGGCACCTTTTGTGGACAAAACTATGAGGCCCATTGGGATTAAATTTAATGAGACAAAGCGGACAATACCTGTTTTTTTCACATATATATATATATATATCTTTTTTTTCACTTTCAAATTGATTATCGATTGATTTGGCAATAATTAAAGTATTACTACTAACTAGTAATTCGCATCGCTCTCACTAGGGTGCATACCCGTACGGATATCAATATATCACTCACGCTTTTGTTTCTTACAACACAACGATTCGAATCTAAAAGATAAATAGCAATTGTTTAAATGAAATCATAAGAGTATGTATGTTATGTTGTATACTTTTCTTTATTTCCTTGGAATTGTAGTTCAATTAGTCAGATCACCGCCTTGTCAAGGCGGAAGCTGCGGGTTTAAGCCCCATTAGTCCCGACAGATACAATAAAAAAATAAATCAATTCATCCCCCCATTTTCAAACACAAATGACAGAATGTCGTTCCCAACGATATTTTTTTTTATTTCTTTTTTCCTTTATATATATATATATATGTACGTTTTGCTCTTTTTTTTGGCAATTAACGTGATAGATGCTTCTGTTTTTTTATGAAACGTGATATTTGATATTAATTATGGGTTGTTCTCTTTGTTGTTTTTTTTTGTATGAGCATATTTTTGAAGATTGGATATATTCTGAATTTTTTTTGAGAGCTTTGTTTCTACAAAGCAATTCTAAAAAATTTTAGTTTTTAGAAAAGATAAGTTCTTTAAAAGTGGGAATTAATTCTGAAAATTATTCTTTTTTATATCTCAAAAGTGATGATTATTAGCATAGCGAAGTTTTCGATCTTATGAGGTAAATAGAAATTTATAATTTGAATTCATTTGAGATTTTTACCACAATTAATGTGCCTAATGTCCATTTTAAATTGATCATTGTAGTGAAATGGCGTCTAAAAACATAGTTGCTGATTTGACCTAAGGCGAAAAGCTTGACAGTCAAAACTATGACATATGACAAATGAAGATCCAGTATCTTCTTAATGAGCAAGAGATTCTGGAAACCTTTACCACCAACATGGTACCTCTTGAGGAAAGCAATACTACCCAACATCGTCATGATAGGGAAGCTTATGAAAATTGGGTCAAAAAGGAAGTGCAAGCTTTAAAATGCTGAGTAGCATGCATAATGACCTGATTGGGGAATTCGAGAAGTTCCCCACTACTAAGGAAATGTGGGATCAGCTAAAAGTGACATTTGGTCAAACCTTGGCCACAAGGCTTCGTGCTTTGAACCTGAAATTTCTGCAATATACTAAAGATCTGAAGTACACTATGCCTGAGCATCTTCGAGTGATGAGCTCGATGATTCACAATCTTAGAGGAGTTGGAGTTGATCTTAGTGATAAACAAGTGCTGCTAGTGATTCGTTCACTCCCTAAACAGAGTGGTCTTAAACGAACCTCCTCATGACCCACAGTGAAAACATTAAGACCTTCAATGATATTTCACGACACCTTAAGCTTAAGGCCGAGGGCCTAAAGACATCTAAGGTTGTTGCTCTCGTAGCCCATGCAGGGAAACAAGGAGCATCGAAGAAAATGGCTAAGCACAAGTGGCAAGGCAAAAAGGAGCCTATTCATAAGGTTAGCCAAAATAAGCTTTCCAAGCTACAAGAAAGAAAGAGTGCAAGGAAAAAGGATGTCAGTAAGCTCAAGTGCTATAAATGTGGAGAGAAAGGACACTTTGGCAAGGATTGCACTAATCCGAGAAAGGTAAAAATCCATGCCTCTCCTAAATCCATCTATACATTTGTTTGTGTACATGCATTAGTTGCTCATCTATTTCCTAATTGGATTGTTGATACAGGTGCAAACAAGCACGTAGTGCGTAGAGATGGTTTCGTAGATTATCCTCAAGTTTCAGCTGGCACTCAGTATGTCACTCTTGGAAACGAAACAAGAGAAGAAGTCTTTGAAATGCAATCGTATCAGCTAAGGATGAGCAGTGGACGCATGCTATGTCTTCACGACGTACTTTATGCACCTGGAATTCGTTGAAATCTATGTTCAATTTTAGTTATGATTTCCTTAGGATATTCATTTCTCTTTAGTAGTGATGGTTTGGATATTTATTTCTAAAATGCATTTTTTCGACATGGTACTTTGGTTGGTGGTTTCTTTAGTTTGGACTTGGATGATAATAAAATGGATTCGTTTTCCACAAATGTTTTTTATGCAAATAGTGATTATGTTACATGGCACTCTAGACTTGTACATATTGGCCAAGATAAGATTAAAAGACTTGCAAGAGAAGGCTTATTGGGCTTTCTCACAAAAGTCGATGTTCCTATATGTGAGCCTTTCTTAGAAGGAAAAGCAAGCAGAAAGCCTTATGGTAAGGCAATAAGAGCTAATCATCCTTTAGAATTAGTTCATTCGGACATTTGTGGTTCGATGAATGTTAAAGCATGTCAAGGTGCAAGCTATTTTCTCACATTTATTGATGACAATTCAAGTTTTAGGTACGGGATTTGTTGTCACATAGGCATGAAGCTTTGGATTGTTTCAAACGAATCGTAGCCGAGGTAGAAAATCAAAGAGAAAGGAGTTTGAAAACTTTTAGGACCGATCGTGGTCGAGAACACTTGTCTGATCAGTTCAAGACATTATGTGAGGAAAAAGGCATATTAGGACAGTTAAACATTCCTCGAACACCGCAGGAAAACGGTGTTGCTGAGCGCAGCAATCGCACTCTACTAGACATGGTTAGGTCAATGATGGCACAAGTCAATCTTCCCATTATGTTTTGGGGAGATGCTTTACTAACTGCTACTTATATACTTAATCGAGTGCCTAGTAAATCAGTACCCTTAACGCCATATGAGTTATGGACTACGCGATAGCCCAATTTAAAATATTTACACCCTTGGGGATCAGCTGGATATGTTCACAATCTGAACCATAAATTTGGAAAACTTGGGCCTAAAGCAAATAAACAAGTGTTCATAAGATATCTTGAGAATTCTGAGGGGTATGTCATGTATGGTAAACACCCAGATGGGGGTATAAGAGCAATTGAATCTCGAAATGTGAAATTTCTTGAAGAAGAATTTCCAAGTATTGGTGAAGTAAAAAATCAAAATGATCTTTACTTTTATGAGTTGCAAGAAGAGATCACACAACCATTTGTCGATGGTGGGGAAATGAGAACTCAACCAGATTTCGACAAAGGTAGTGGGAGTATGTCCATGGGAAATGCACCCGGGAGCATGCCAATAGAAGTGGATCCCCAAAATGAAAGCATCGAATTACGTAGGAGTTAATGTGGAAATGTTCCTCATCGTCGATTTGAAATTGAAAATAATGCTTTCATAAGTATTTCACAAGATGAGGATGAACTTGCTTCTTTTCAAGAAGTTTTAGCATCATCCACTCGAGTTAAATGGTTAGCAGCCATGAAGGATGAAATAGATTCTATGGCCAAAAACAATGTGTGTGAGTTAGTCGATCTACCTCCGGGTCGCAAAACTATTGGGTACAAATGGGTTCTTAAAGTTAAACGCAAATCAAATGGATCAATTGACAAGCATAAGGCCCGATTAGTAGTGAGGTTATACCCAAATTGAGGGTATAAACTATGATGGGACATTCTCTCCTATTGTGAGAATGGTCTCTATTCGCTTAATCCTTGCTATGGTGGCCCATTTGGATTTAGAGTTGTACCAAATGGATGTTAAGACTGCATTCCTCGATCGTGCGATAAATGAGGAAATTTATATGTACCAGCCTGTTGGTTTTGAAATCAAAGGCCAAGATCATAAGGTTTGTCGCCTTAAAAGATCAATTTATGGTATTAAGTAGTCTTCAAGACAATGGTACCATAGATTCCATGAAGCTATAATAGCTTTTGGCTTAGTAATGTTGGAAGAGGACCATTGTGTGTATGTCAAGAATATGTTTGAAGGAATTTTGATTCTTTCACTATATGTGGATGACATACTATTGGCTGGGAACAATATGGAGATGATCAATGCCACTAAAAAATGGCTATCCTCCACTTTTGAGATGAAGGATATGGGAGAAGCCAATTATGTACTTGGCATTAAAATTTTAAGGGATCGTTCAAAAGGTATTCTTGGTTTGTCTCAAGAACATATATCAAAAGAATATTAGAACGATTCCGGATGCATTATGTAACCCAGTTGACACTCCAGTTGAAAAGGGGCTTAAATTAAGTCTAGATCATTGTCTAAAAACTTAAGAAGAACAGAAAAAGATGGAGCGAGTTCTGATCGGTCGTCAGCAAATCATAAAAATAAAAATCCCAACAATTACTAACTAAAGATAGTTAGGGCAAGTAGGGGTCGATCCCATAGAGAGAAAGGTTATTATTCTTTTTCTTAAAACAAAACAAATAAATTAAAGAAGATTTTGAGAGTAAAATTAAATCAAATCAAACTAGTAATTAAGAGTATCTAAGAAAACAATCAAGAAAATTAAAGAAAACAATTAATTAGAAAGCAGAAAACAAATTGAGAAAATAATTAAGAGAAACCTCCAACATAGAATTAATATCCCTCTTGACAACAATAACATGGATCATTGATATCTAAAAATTATGAAAACAATGGATAGCTTGCTTGGAATTTAATCCTAAATTACCTTAATTAGATAAAACTCTTGATCCAGTGTGAATTATCCCTTTTACTCTTTAAATAATTACCTCTTGATCCAGTGTGATAATTACTTAAGAATAAAGCATTAAGATCTAGTAATTTACAAGCACAATGGGCAATTAAAAATTGGTCAAAAATTGTTAAATCCCTTGGAAGGAAGATCCTTCGCTTCCAATTGCTACCTCACAATTAAATCCGAAGATCCTTCAAGATATTAATTTAGCTAATGCTACTTAATTTATCAAGAAAGTGCTAGCTTCAATCTATCAAAACAAGCAACATAGAATTCATACAGAGATATTAAGAAATACCCTATTAATTTTCATATAAAAGCACAAAATCTCACCATGATATAAGTCAAGAGATCAATTAAATTCTACATTGGAGAAAAGAAAAGGATTACTCACTCATGAATTGAGTGAGCATCCAAATAATAAGAAGAAAAACTTATCTAAGGATGGGAAGTAGAGGGCTGGCAGCTCTTAGAGCAAAACTCCTCCAAATCTTCAACAATTCTTCAAAATAAAATCTCTAAATCTACATACATCAAAAACCTAGACCTAAGGTAGCTCTTTATAGTGGAAATAATCCTAGAAAATCCAATCCTAACTTGGAAAGGAGTCTAAGTCGGTTTTGAGTCTAACTTAGAGTCTAAGTTAGATTAAAAATCTTCCTAGAGTAGAATCCAAGTCAAAATAGGATCCTGAAATTTTGCTGAATTCATGCAGGGACTTCGACGTCATTTTTGGACTTGAAAATGGCAGAACTGGGTCTTGGACTTCAAAGAAAAGTTATAGATCTCGGAGTTAGCTTTCCAACGAGTACTCATGGGCTTCAAACGGAGGTCTGAGTAGAAAGTTATGATTTTTCTACCAAAACTGCGCCTGAATCCTAATCCTGTTAGGACTAGAATCGAGAATTTACGGGATTTTGGATATTTCCTTGAATTTAGGAGTCATTAATTGGGATTTTAATTCCAATTAATAATTATATGGGCTGAGTATTTTCCCATATTAAATATCCAAAATTCCTTAGCTTTTGGGCTTCTTCATAGCTCGTCTTCAATCCTTTGCAATTAAAGCTCCATTCTTCAATTCTTGCTCTTGAAAATAATTCTTCAATTGTGTTCAAATCTTCAAATTGTCTTCAATAAGTCTTCAAACACGAACTTCGAATCTTCAAATCTATACTCAAAGTTACTTTGCTCATATCTGTGTAAAAAGACATCAAAATAGCTCCAAAAGTAGTGAAAATTATCAAATTATCAATTTCACATCTTATAAAGACTCAAAACACAAATATTAACAAAATAGCATATATTTAAGCATAAATTGATCCAAAAACATAATAAAATAGCCATAAAAATAGGGTTGTTCTTGGCTCGATCATATTTTCCCCCACACTTGAACTTTGCTAGTCCCTTAGCAAATCAATGTGTAAGTTAATCAAAAACTAATTTTCCAAGAATTCAATTTGAATTCATACATACATCAAAGAATCAATTCAATCATGAAATCAAAATAACAAAGAATAATAATAATACTTAATCCAAAGATCAAGAAACAACAAGTATCATCATTCTTAAGTAGCCATAATCAAAGTAGTTTTAATCGCTTACCATTCTTCACTTTCTATAACTACTTCTTTCTATAAGCTCATGTTTTCCTCTCTTTCTCCATTTACTCAAAAGATTGCAATGTCATAAATATAAATCAAGGGTCATTGTGGATTATAATAGATTTTCAAGGGTAATTGTTTTTAGAAAATTGAGGTTACTAACCTCGAAGTGTTCATGATTTGGGGTTACTAACTCCCATTTTTGAGGCTACTAGCACTCTAGAAGGACTCCTTCTTTATTTTTTCAGAGGGACAATATTTCTGTAATTCCATGCCTCTTATCCTCTTTCCAAGGGTTACTAACTCCTTTTGTTTAAGAAAAGAGTGACAACAATGGATTGATTTTTTTTTATTTGTTTACAGAAATACCTCTTCTCCTCTATCATGAAAAACACTTCTTTTTATGAAAACAATTTTTTTTTTAATTACCCTTTATAGAGATAGTCCCCCACACTTATTCTTGACATATATCCATGGCATACTTTCTCAATCATAATTTCAATCAAGATTGAACACAAGTTCTAGAAATAGATAATCATATAGGCAATTAATGAATAAGATCATATCACAGACTTCAATTATACCTAATTCTAAGAAATCAAACAACATGCTATAACTCAATCAATAAATCTAAAAATTATTAAAATTCTAAGCATTCATCAATCATAATCAAATCAATTAATCAAAATATGCATAAAAATTCGAAATTTTATCTTCAAAAATCAATTTTCGAAAATTTTATCAAAAATTGGGGAAATAAGATCAATCAAAAACAATCAAATTCTATCCTAGGTTCTCATGCAAATAAGGACTATCATATGACTCAATTATTCAAGTAAAAACCCTATCAAGTATTCCAGCCCCCCCCCCCCCCCAACCACTTAAAATTCACATTGTCCTCAATGTAAAGTAATCAAACAAAACATGCAATATCAGCTTACCAAAAATAAAGAGTTAGGGTTCAAGGAAACATACCTGGCGGCCTCGATGAAGATAATTACTCAATCATAAAAGACAATAGAAAATTAAAGTGATAGGAAAATAAAACTAGATAGTTTATTAATGAAACTTGAAAATTAAAGACATAAGATAAAGGAAATTGAAAATTAAAGCATAAATAACTAATCCTAAGATGCAGAAATCTTAAAAACAAGAAACTTAAAACTAAACCTAAATTGGTTTATGAATAGCCTTCTCCAATAAATTGAAGAGGTCATCCAAATTCTCAATTATGTTATTAAAATCATCTCTTAAGCTAGTAATTTGATCACTAATTTGATTGCACCGAACAAGGAAAGGGTGAAGCTCCTCCTTTTCTTGATTAACCTCCTCTTCCTCTTCCTTATTCTCATCACTAGAAGCATCACTTGAAATATCTATTACCACAGTAGCAATTTTCTCTTGAACTTCTTGTAAAGAAACCTTTGGTGCAATAGGGGGTGATAATCGATCTGCTTTCTCTTCAAGGGTAGAAATAGAAGCAACTTGTTGAACCCTTGGTTGATTAGAAGATGAAGCAAAATTGGGAACATGGAACCTTTGAGGGAAAGGAACACAACTTATAGGGCGATATGGAGGCCTATAAGGTTTGACTCGATACCCTCCAAACCTTGGCATAGGGTTTGGCTTGCTCCATTGTTCAACTTGAGGTCTTATCCTTCCACTAAAATTCCTTGGTCCATGAGGATAAGAAAACTGATTTCCATAAGGATGAAATCGATTCTTGAACTCTTGGATTGCTCTCTCCTTGGATCTCATAATAGCATCATGGGACTTGTTAACCGTATTCAAAAGTGTAGACACCTATTTTTGGCTCATATATTTAAAATTAGATTAAATTGCATTAGGAGGGACATTTTGGTCTATAAATAGTTCTTTTTTAGCATTTAGCAAAATAGTTTATTTGATAAGCTTTTTAGGAATTAGCTTTTAATTGCGTTAAAAAAAATGTTTGCTTCTGCGTTTTGGCTTTCATTCATGCATTAGACATTTATTTCCCTTTTCGGACCTAATCATTTTCATTATTGGAAGTTACATTTGCTTTTGGGCTCAGAAGTTACATTTGCTTTGGGCTCAGTATTGAGTCCATTTGGTTTCGGGTAATATTGGTGGGCCGAGTTCTTTTTAGGCCATTCCATTTTTCATTTGGGCCAACTCCTTATTTCCTTTGGGGAATGTTCCTTTGGGATGTTGGGCTTTCTTATCAGCCCATAAAATACTCCCCTTGCATTATCTTTGGACTTTCACTATTTTTGCTTCCTTGCAGTTGGACCACTACCCAAATAATATTAGCTCAAGTTGATTAAAAGGAAGAGGAAAAGAAATGGATTTCATTAATTCATTTTCTTTTTACATACAGTAGAATTACAAATTAAAACGTGGTCAGGGTCACGTGAGTCCCAATTGTTGAGTACCAAGAGTA
>AWUE01019855.1:0-15363 GCA_001974825.2 Corchorus olitorius | reverse complement strand
CAAAAACCAATTTTTCAAGAATTCAATTTGAATTCATACATACATCAAAGAATCAATTCAATCATGGAATCAAAATAACAAAGAATAATAATAATACTCAATCCAGAAATCAAGAAACAACAAGTATCATCATTCTTAAGTAGCCATAATCAAAGTAGCTTTAATCACTTACCATTCTTCACTTTCTATAACTACTTCTTTCTATAAGCTCATGTTTTCCTCTCTTTCTCCATAACTCAAAAGATTGCAATGTCATAAATATAAATCAAGGGTCATTGTGGGATTATAATAGATTTTCAAGGGTAATTGTTTTTAGAAAATTGAGGTTACTAACCTCGAAGTGTTCATGATTTGGGGTTACTAACTCCCATTTTTGAGGCTACTAGCACTCTAGAAGGACTCCTTCTTTATTTTTTCAGAGGGACAATATTTCTGTAATTCCATGCCTCTTATCCTCTTTCCAAGGGTTACTAACTCCTTTTGTTTAAGAAAAGAGTGACAACAATGGATTGATTTTTTTTTATTTGTTTACAGAAATACCTCTTCTCCTCTATCATGAAAAACACTTCTTTTTATGAAAACAATTTTTTTTTTAATTACCCTTTATAGAGATAGTCCCCCACACTTATTCTTGACATATATCCATGGCATACTTTCTCAATCATAATTTCAATCAAGATTGAACACAAGTTCTAGAAATAGATAATCATATAGGCAATTAATGAATAAGATCATATCACAGACTTCAATTATACCTAATTCTAAGAAATCAAACCACATGCTATAACTCAATCAATAAATCAAACATTATTAAAATTCTAAGCATTCATCAATCATAATCAAATCAATTAATCAAAATATGCATGAAAATTCGAAATTTTATCTTCAAAAATCAATTTTGTCAAAAATTGGGGAAATAAGATCAATCCAAAAACAATCAAATTCTATCCTAGGTTCTCATGCAAATAAGGACTATCATATGACTCAATTATTCAAGTAAAAACCTTATCAAGTATTCACCCCCCCCCCCCCCACAACACTTAAAATTCACATTGTCCTCAATGTAAAAGTAATCAAACAAAGCATGCAATATCATCTTACCAAAAATAAAGAGTTAGGGTTCAAGAAAACATACCTGGGCGGCCTCGATGAAGATAATTACTCAATCATAAAAGACAATAGAAAATTAAAGTGATAGGAAAATAAAACTAGATAGTTTATTAATGAAACTTGAAAATTAAAGACATAAGAAAAAGGAAATTGAAAATTAAAGCATAAATAACTAATCCTAAGATGCATAAATCTTAAAAACAAGAAACTTAAAACTAAACCTAAATTGGTTTATGAATAGCCTTCTCCAATAAATTGAAGAGGTCATCCAAATTCTCAATTATGTTATTAAAATCATCTCTTAAGCTAGTAATTTGATCACTAATTTGATTGCACCGATCAAGGAAAGGGTGAAGCTCCTCCTTTTCTTGATTAACCTCCTCTTCCTCTTCCTTATGCTCATCACTAGAAGCATCACTTGAAATATCTATTACCACAGTAGCAATTTTCTCTTGAACTTCTTGTAAAGAAACCTTTGGTGTAATAGGGGGTGATAATCGATCTTCTTTCTCTTCAAGGGTAGAAATAGAAGCAACTTGTTGAACCCTTGGTTGATTAGAAGATGAAGCAAAATTGGGATCATGAAACCTTGGAGGGAAAGGAACACAACTTATAGGGCGATATGGAGGCCTATAAGGTTTGACTCGATACCCTCCAAACCTTGGCATAGGGTTTGGCTTGCTCCATTGTTCAACTTGAGGTCTTATCCTTCCATTAAAATTCCTTGGTCCATGAGGATAAGAGAACCGATTTCCATAAGGATGAAATCGAGTCTTGAACTTTTGGATTGCTCTCTCCTTGGATCTCATAACAGCATCATGGGATTTGTTAACCGTATTCAAAAGAAATTGATAATCATCCTTGCTTTGAAACCGGGCTTAGTAGCAATTTCTTCCTTGGGTAGTGATGCTATCATGCTCAAAAGCTCATGACAATCTTGACGAAGAAAGCTTCCTTGAAATTTTTCACCAAATTGGGAGGCTCCAATTTGATAAAATTGTCTTCGAAAATTCTTGAATTGGACTTCAAAATCCATGGAAGTAAGCATCATTGACATCTTCAAAAATTGGGGAAGAACTTACGAAATTCTTGCTTGAATCCTTGTCGACGATTTGCTCTCTCTTTAGCCGATTATCTTGCTTCCTTGAAATCGACAAGTCCTTTGTCGAATTGCTCTTCTTAATTCGGCAAATTAGCTCCTTTGCTGCACTTGTCTCAAGTCTACTAATTCCTTTGATAGTCGACAAGCTTAAGTCGATACTGGTACTTTCCTTAAAACCGACAATTCTTAGTCGATGTTAGCTCCTTATCGACTTTGATTCTTGTCGACAATTATGCCTCCTCTTATCGGCACTTGCTCTATCGACTTTGCTTGCTTCGAAAATTGCTCCCAATCCGAACTTTGCTTCTAATTTTTTTTTCTTAATTGGGAGGAATATAGGAGGGGTAGAGGTGCTTATATAGTGATCAAATCCTAAGCTTAAAAGGTTTTAGATAGAGTAAAAAGTTAGAGACATACCTTGACTAGGAATTCGTTACCTTGTAGGAGGAGGTCATCTTTCTCCTTATGCAATTTGGACTTGTAATCCTAACTAAAATAGGACTTAAAGTTGCAAGGAAGGAGAAAGGAAATTGGAATCCTTGCGAGCTGGAACTTGGCACTTGCGGGCTGCCCTAATGTCATCAATAGGCTGTCTCGAGCGGCTCGGTGTACTGAGGCAGCAGCAAGTTGTCTCGCTGGCTGCTATCGCGCGGCAGCAGCGTGCAAAGGCAGCAGCAGGCTCGCTGCACGCGGCCTGTCGCGGCAAAGCATCAACTCGCTGCTGTTAGCGGCCTTGCGGACTACTGGTGCTGGGGCGGCCTTGCGGAGAAGCCTTGCTGCTGCTACAAGGTGCCCTGTCGCGGCTGCAACAAGCTGCCAAGGCAGCCTGGTTGCACAGCAACAGGCCTCCTTGCAAAGCAGCGGCAAGCTTGCTCGCTGGGCTGCCTAGAGTGCTGCTATGCTCACTTGGTTTCCATCCTTGAAAATTTTTCCAATGAAGAAAAATTCCTTAATTCCTATTAAGCAAAATAAAGAAAATTTTTTAAAAAAATAAAATTAGAATTAAATATGCAAAGAAATTAAAATTGGGTTGGCTCCCAACAAGCGCTTGTTTAAAGTCATTAGCTCGACTCCTTTTCTTATTCTTTTGGAGCTCAAATTGGAAGATAGATGGGATCTTCCAATTTAATTTCTTCAATCATCATTGTTGGCAATGCTTCAAAATACGGTTTGAGCCTTTATCCGTTGACCTTGTACTGCTTCTGGTTACTTGGATTTTCGATGATCACTGATCCATTAGGATATACTTGAATTACTTCAAATGGTTCATACCATCTCGATCGGAGCTTCCCAGGATTTTCCTTTAATCGATTATTAAGAACTAAAACCTTTTGTCCTTCATGAAACGATCTTCGCAAAATTCCTTTGTCGTGGATGACCTTGGTCTTCTCCTTGTAGATCCTTGAATTCTCGTATGCTTCATTCCTAATTTCTTCAAGCTCTTGTAATTGCAGCATCCTTTGAATTCCAGCTTTGTCAAAGTTGAGATTGCATTGCTTTATTGCCCACCATGCTTTATGCTCTAATTCCACAGGTAGATGGCATGCTTACCAAACACAATTCGGTATGGGGCCATACCAAGAGGTGTCTTATAAGCTGTACAATAGGCCCATAAAGCATCTCCTAGTCTCATGCTCCAATCTCGTCTTTGAACATTAACTGTCTTCTCCAAAATCAGCTTCACTTGGCGATTTGATACTTTAGCTTGACCACTGGTTTGAGGATGATATGATGTGGATACTCGATGTCGAACTCCATATTTTTCAACCAGTGCTTGGACAATCTTGTTGCAGAAGTGAGTACCGCGATCACTGATGAGGGCTCTTGGAATGCCAAATCTATGAAGAATATTATTCTTCATAAATTTGACTACTGTCTTTGCATCATTCTTCTCGGTAGCTATGGCTTCAACCCATTTAGAAACATAATCAACAGCTAAGAGTATATAATACTTCTTATCTGATGGAGGGAAAGGTCCCATGAAATCAATTCCCCATACATCGAAGATTTCAGCAACGAATATAGGGTTTTGAGTCATTTGATTCCTTTTCGATATGCTTCCCGTTCTTTGACAGCGTGGACAGGTCTTGCAATACTCAAAAGAGTCTTTGAAAATTGAAGGCCAATAAAACCCGCAATCTAAGACCTTTCTTGCAGTCTTCTGGTGTCCAAAGTGGCCTTCGCATTCATTGTTATGGCAGAACTTCAGAACTGATTGAATCTCGTTATCCGGAATGCATCTTCTCATGACTTGATCAGAACCGTGTCTCCATAAATACGGATCATCCCAAAGATAATACTTGGCATCACTGATGAGCTTCAATTTCTTTCCTTTGCTAAGATCAGAGGGTAAACAACGAGCAACTAAGAAATTGACAATATCAGCATACCAGGGTGGATGAGAAACGGCAAAAATTCCTTCAAAGGGTAGTGCTTCGTTGATTGCAGTTTCTTCCTCCTTGCTTTCAATTCTACTTAGATGATCAGCTACGACGTTCTCTGCTCCCTTCTTATCCTTAATTTCGATATCCAATTCTTGAAATAACAAAAGCCATCGCATAAGCCTAGCTTTTGCTTCTTTCTTTGACATTAGATATCTCAATGCAGCATGGTCGGAGTAGATTATCACCTTGGATCCCAAAATATATGGCCGAAACTTCTCCAAAGCAAAGACAACAGCTAGCATCTCTTTTTCGGTGGTGGTGTAATTCTTCTGGGCAGCATCTAGAGTTCTTGAAGCGTAGTAGATAACATGAGGTACTTTATCTACTCTTTGACCTAAAACAGCTCCAATGGCAACATCACTTGCATCACACATGATCTCGAATGGTAGTTTCCAATCCGGTGGCTTCACAATTGGAGTGGTGGTGAGGGCAGTCTTCAATTTGTCAAATGCTTCCTTGCAGTCGTCTCCGAACTTGAACTCCACATCCTTCTGAAGTAATCTACACATCGGTGCTGAAATCTTCGAGAAGTCTTTGATGAATCTTCGATAGAAACCCGCATGGCCCAAGAATGAACGAATATCCTTGACACACGTGGGATATGGCAGGTTCTGAACAACGTCAATCTTGGCTTTATCGACTTGCATCCCTTGTTTAGATACCACATGACCTAGAACAATGCCTTGTTCAAAGGGGCAGGTAAAGGTGGTCTTCTCTTGGTCTTCAGGTGCTATTGGAATCTGGAAGTATCCTGAGTATCCATCCAGAAAACAATAGTAGGCTTTGCATGCTAATCTCTCCAACATCTGATCGATGAATGGTAGTGGGAAGTGGTCCTTCCTCGTTGCAGAGTTTAATTTTCTGTAGTCGATGCATACTCTCCATCCATTCTGCAGTCTTTGAGGAACTAGCTCTCTTTCCTTGTTTTCTACGACGGTGAATCCGGATTTCTTTGGAACTACTTGGACAGGGCTGACCCATTTACTATCTGATATAGCATAAATGAGACCAGCTCCAAGTAATTTGAGAACTTCTTCCTTGACGACTTCAGCGAGATTCAGATTTAGTCTTCTTTGTGGTTGTCGAATGGGTACTGCATCATTTTCAAGCCGGATTCGGTGCATGCACACAGTAGGGCTTATTCCTTTGATGTCGGCTACGATCCATCCAATGGCTTCCTTGTATTCCTTCAAGACTCTGATTAGTTGTTCTTCTTGTAAATTATTTAATTTACTTGAAATAACAACAGGCAGAGTTTCTCCTTCTCCAAGGAAGACATGCTTCAGTCCTTCTGGTAGTGGCTTCAGCTTGACTTCGGGCGACTGGATGATGGATGGTAGAGGCGTCGGTGTTGGCTTCAGGTTGATATAGGACACTGACTCTTTTTCTCCAAGAGGGTGCAGTGAATTCAGATTCTTGATGGCTTCTGCTACCTCTTCTGTCGTCTAGACTTCTGCTTCTTTGATTTCTTCTTCATCTAGGCTCCTTGTAAGTACCAATTCAAGTTCATCTTCATGGTGAAGTGATTGAACTTGTTCAGAACAGACTTCAATGGTATCAATGGCGCAGATAGAATGAATCTCAGCAGGAGATTTCATGGCTTCATAAATATCGAATTCAATGAGTTTCCCATCAAATTCCATGCTGAGTTTTCCATCTTGGACTTCATATTTTGTTTTGGCTGTGGCAAGAAAAGATCTTCCTAGCAGCAACGTCAAATGAGGTAGATGAATGTCATCTTCACTCATCTTCAGGACATAGAAATCTGCAGGAAAAACAAAATCTCCAATCTGCACTAAAACATCTTCAACTAAACCCTCAAGTATAATGTTAGTTCTATCAGCAAATTGTATAGTCAGATCAGTTTTAGTCACAGGTTCAATTTCAATTGTGAATAGACAGAATAAGGCATGATGTTAATTGGAGAACCAAATTCACACATGGCCTTTTTTATCTGATTCTTTCCTATTTTACAAGGAATAGAAAAAGATCCTATATCATGACTTTTATGATGCAGTTTTCTCTTGTATGCAGCAGATACATTCTCATTCATGCAGGCATATTTTTCAGAAAAATTACTCTTAGTCATGCATAATTCTTTGAGAAAGTTCGCGTACCTGGGTTTTCGGACAACTTTATCAAGCAATGGAATATTTACCTCTATATTTCGTAGTGAATTAAGTTGCATTGCAAACCTTTGAGGGAACGGTATTGGATCATACTTCTCTTGCATTTCTTCCATCCATTCTTCTTCGGCTTGAATTTGAGCAGCGGTTGCTGGTGAAGTGCGCCTGCCCTTCTTGTTTCTGGTCGGAAACTCCTCTCTTCTTGGCAATTGAATGTTGGGCACAACTTCTGGTGGTGGTGCAGCAGAGAAAGCAGGTGCTATCGGAGGTGGAAGTGGAACATCGGGTGACTCCGTCTTCAGCGTATTCCATTGTTGAGCTCCTTCGATTGAATTGATTGCATAACCTTGCTGGGTTGAATTCAAGGGTGATTGGACAGATTGAGGTATGCATTGAGGTTCTCTTTGCATACTCAAAAACTGTGTGAACATCTTAGTCATTGTCTCTTGCTGATTTACCAAAGAAACAATGGCCAAATTGACTTGGTCAATACGATCATTGATCCCTTGGAGAGATTCTGGTTCATGATCACTTGTTGAACTCCTTAGTGTGCTGAATTGATAGATATTGTCCGCCATTTTGTTTAATAGCTTCCTCGCCTCTTCAGGAGTTTTGAATCTTAAACCACCTCCACTGGTGGCATCAATATTGGTTTTATCTGATTGAGATAACCCATCATAGAAGTTTTCGATTAAAAATCCTTCACTTAAGCCATGATATGGGCAACTCTCACATAGTTTGTTGTATCTTTCCCAATATTGGTACCACTTTTCATCTTGTGATTGGCAGCTAGCAGAGATCTTCTTTCTGACTTCAGAAATTCTTGAGTTTGGAAAATATCTTTCCAAGAATGCTTCTTGTAGTCCATTCCATGAGGTGATAGATTCGGTGGTAGACCCCAGAACCATTCTCTTGCTTTTCCTTCCAAGGTGGATGGAAAAGTTTGCAGCTTCACTTGTTCTTCAGGCATCCCAGTGATCAAGGCACACTGGGGTAGGAGCTCGAGATGCTCATGTGGATTTTCATACTCTTCTCCATGGAAAACTGGTAGCAAACGGATCACTCCTGGATTCAATTGGTAGGACATATCCATGTCAGGATAATCAATGCAGAGGGGTTTCATCTCGCGTGCGAAATTCAACTCCCCTAGAGAATGTGTCAGCTCCATCGGATTTCCTACAAAACAAAGATGATCAAGTGCAAATCATATAGAAAAAGAAAGGAAAAAGAAAATAAACAATCTCCCCGGCAACGACGCCAAAATTTATGATCGGTCGTCAGCAAATCATAAAAATAAAAATCCCAACAATTACTAACTAAAGATAGTTAGGGCAAGTAGGGGTCGATCCCACAGAGAGAAAGGTTATTATTCTTTTTCTTAAAACAAAACAAATAAAATAAAGAAGATTTTGAGAGTAAAATTAAATCAAATCAAACTAGTAATTAAGACTATGTAAGAAAACAATCAAGAAAATTAAAGAAAACAATTAATTAGAAAGCAGAAAACAAATTGAGAAAATAATTAAGAGAAACCTCCAACATAGAATTAATATCCCTCTTGACAACAATAACATGGATCATTGATATCTAAAGATTATGAAAACAATGGATAGCTTGCTTGGAATTTAATCCTAAATTACCTTAATTAGATAAAACTCTTGATCCAGTGTGAATTATCCCTTTTACTCTTTAAATAATTACCTCTTGATCCAGTGTGATAATTACTTAAGAATAAAGCATTAAGATCTAGTAATTTACAAGCACAATGGGCAATTAAAAATTGGTCAAAGATTCTTAAATCCCTTGGAAGGAAGATCCTTCGCTTCCAATTGCTACCTCACAATTAAATCCGAAGATCCTTCAAGATATTAATTTAGCTAATGCTACTTAATTTATCAAGAAAGTGTTAGCTTCAATCTATCAAAAGAAGCAACATAGAATTCATACAGAGATATTAAGAAATACCCTATTAATTTTCATATAAAAGTACAAAACCTCACCATGATATAAGTCAAGAGATCAATTAAATTCTACATTGGAGAAAAGAAAAGGATTACTCACTCATGAATTGAGTGAGCATCCAAAGAATAAGAAGAAAAACTTATCTAAGGATGGGAAGTAGAGGGGCCGGTGGCTCCTAGAGCAAAACTCCTCCAAATCTTCAACAATTCTTCAAAATAAAATCTCTAGATCTACATACATCAAAAACCTAGAACTAAGGTGGCTATTTATAGTGGAAATAATCCTAGAAAATCCAATCCTAACTTGGAAAGGAGTCTAAGTCGGTTTTGAGTCTAACTTAGAGTCTAAGTTAGATTAAAAATCTTCCTAGAGTAGAATCCAAGTCAAAATAGGATCCGGAAATGTTGCTGAATTCGTGCAGGGACTTTGACGTCATTTTTGGACTTGAAACCGACAGAACTGGGTCTTGGACTTCAAAGGAAAGTTGTAGATCTCAGAGTTAGCTTTCCAACGAGTACTTATGGGCTTCAAACGGAGGTCTAAGCAGAAATTTATATTTTTCTACCAAAACTGCGCCTGAATCCTAATCCTGTTAGAACTAGAATCGGGAATATACGGGATTTTGGATATTTCCTTGAATTTAGGAGTCATTAATTGGAATTTTAATTCCAATTAATAATTATATGGGGTGAGTATTTTCCCATATTAAATATACAAAATTCCTTAGCTTCTGGGCTTCTTCATAGCTCGTCTTCAATCCTTCGCAATTAAAGCTCCATTCTTCAATTCTTGCTCTTGAAAATAATTCTTCAATTGTCTTCAAATCTTCAAATTGTCTTCAATAAGTCTTCAAACACGAACTTCGAATCTCCAAATCTATACTCAAAATTACTTTGCTCATATCTGTGTAAAAAGACATAAAAATAGCTCCAAAAGTAGTGAAAATTATCAAATTATCAATTTCACATCTTATAAAGACTCAAAACACAAATATTAACAAAATAGCATATATTTAAGCATAAATTGATCCAAAAACATAATAAAATAGCCATAAAAATAGGGTTGTTCTTGGCTCGATCAAGTTCCATATGCGAATGCTATAAGGGACCTGATGTATGCTATGTTGTGTAAACGCCCTGATATTTGCTTCGCAGTTGGTTTGGTAAGTCGTTACCAAAGCAATCCAAGACCTGCCCATTGGCAAGCTGTCAAAGGGATATTCACGTATCTTCGCTGGTACTCCAGACTATGTCCTCTACTACCAAATCAGTGAGATGATTTGAAGGATCAGTGATGCCGATTGGGGTGGAGACCAAGATGGTAGAATGTCCACCTCAGGCTATGCGTTTATGCTTGAATGGCAACTGTTTCTTGGTGTAGTAAGAAACAATCATGCATAGCACTGCCAACCATAGAAGTTAAATATGTAGCATGTTCAACGGTAGTGCAAGAAGCCATTTGGTTAAAGACATTCATGCAGAGCTTGGGAGTTACTGCACTTTTTGATGAGCCAGTCTTGATTTATTCAGACAGCATGGCTGCACTAGCATATACTAAGGACCCAAAATATCATGGGAGGTCCAAGCATATTGACATTCGTTTTCACTGCATTAAAGATATGATCAAAGAAGGAGAAGTTGTTCTCAAACATGTATCCACTAGCAATATGGTGGTTGACCCTCTCGCTAAGCCTATTGCTAGAGATAGTTTTAAAACTCATATTAACAGCATGGGATTGTCAAAATTTTGATGGAAATTGTATTTCTGGTTTATGGAATAAAGTTATGATTTTCTCTTTTTAGAATTTTGTAACAAAAGAATTATATGTTAGGCACTTACTGACTTACATGTCAAGAGGAAAGATCAATCCACTCACACGGATGATCACCCTTATGTTTGAGTAACATGTAGGATGAGACTAGAACATGACAAGAATTTGATGTTTTTGGTAACATTAAATTGTGAAAGACAAAATGCTAAATGGTAGCATTTTCTACTATAAGTTTCGTAGAAAGGTCTTGTTCAATACTAGTCGCCTCAATATGTTTTGAGATGAGACTTAATATGAAAATAACTCGTTATAATGAAATAACCCCACTATTTCATTGAGCCTATAGTAGAGCAGACAAGTTATGAGCAAAAGCATATGGAGTAATACTTTTGGCGAATATAACTTGGGTTAAATACTTTTAGTAGAATTTGGACCGTAATCGTACGACATAGGAAGCATGACATGGCGCAGTTAGTGGGAGCTTCGTCGTAGCATACATATCATACTGTATGTGCTTTTGACCACATAGGTGAGTGACAAGATATTGTTTCCCTCCTTGTCACTGTGTGAGCCCTATAAATAATGCCCTTGAACCCAAACCTATATTATGAAATTAGGATTAGATGTAACACCTTAGTATGTGATGTAAGGGGCATGAATGATTACTATGCCATAAGGGACATGCTAGGACAGTACTCGAATCCAAGTGGATTAATATTAGGAATGGGGTAAGACCAATTGAGGCTTTGCACAAGTATTGTGATTCATAGCCCGAGCGATTATCAAATAAGTAATTGACAATCATGAAGTCACAAGTAATACTGGATCAAATGTGGGAGTAATGAGGGATTAACTCCATGATTCGGCGCAAACTAATTGATTTGGGGCATGGACAAATACTCCATTTATTCGTGATCTATATTAGTATAGTGGAAACTTAATAAAGATCCAGACTATTCATTGTTGCTTCGTCTGGTCACACACACTATTTCTGTATGCAGGTATTTGCTAACTAAGACAGTCAAATATTTTGTGGTGGGTTTTTTAAATGAGGATAAAGTGGAAGATTTGTTAGTTTTATCCACATTTAATTAACAAATATCATATTATTTGTTAATAAGATATAATTAAATAATACTCCTATTATCTATTGTGATTTGTTAAGTAACAAATGAAATTGGGTTAGAATACCTGATTATTAGTTAATTACTTTAATTAGGAGTTTAAGTCCTATTAGAAATCTTAGTGACTTCATCTGATGGTTCCATATATAAGATGAACTATTGGAGAAAAAAGTTACGCTCTTTTTCTTGGAAAAATATTCACCAACAGAGAGTTTTGTTCTCATTCTAGAGTTCCACCACTTTACTCTTAGGATATAGAGTGTGGACTTTGGGAAGACACTAGTTGCCTTCCCTTGACGGACCAAGGAAGCAAAAGAAGTGTCGTTCGTAAAACAAGCAGAGGTTCTTTGTGCGCACGCTATTAAGTTCCCTGCGTATTTTATATTTATATATATATATATATATGAATGGCCGACTTAAATGATGATGTGTTAGTCTTAATTGGATTTTGGGCCATTTTATGGATGTTGTTTATAAAAGGCTTTGGTTTTAAGCTTGAAAACCCCAAATTAATTAATTCAGCCCAAGATTGATCATAATTTAATATATATATGATATATTATTTTTAGTTACCAGGGAAATTATTAAAAGGCCAAATTGAGGATTAATGTGGTGCCACCTTTTTGGCTGTTTTTGGTCTTTTCTCACTTTTCGGATGACTAAAAAGCCCCTCTATGAGTTTCCCCCCTTCCTTTTATTGCTACCCTTTTTTGTAATTACTCATTTCCCTTACTTAATTGCTTACTTAATTGCTTTGAATTAATGTTCCCCCCCCCCTTCTTTTTTCCTCTCATCAACTCAACTGCTGCTTCCTTTCAACTACTCAATGCTGATCAATCTTCAGGTTTGCCAAAACTCAAACATTTCATTACTCCCCTCTGTTTTCACCTTCACATCTCTTTCCTTTTTCTTCTCCTTCCCCATCTCTTCACCATGGACCGGAGGATAAAGAAAAGACTGCATTCGTGACTGTATGGGGTGTTTTCTGCTATAAAGTGATGCCGTTTGGGTTAAAGAATGCTGGGGCAACATACCAGAGAGCAATGGTGACACTATTCCATGACATGATGCATAAGGAGATAGAGGTATATGTGGATGATATGATCGCCAAAGCCCGGTCTGCCCAAGAACATATAGTGAATTTGAGGAAGCTTTTTGAGAGACTCCGAAAGTTTCAACTTAAGCTTAATCCTACCAAGTGTACTTTTGGAGCTACATCAGGGAAGTTGCTCGGTTTTGTGGTCAGTGAGAAAGGCATTGAGGTAGATCCGGATAAAGTAAAAGCTATTCAGAATTTGCCCCCTCCGAAGAGTCAGAAGGAAGTTAGAGGGTTCTTAGGAAGACTGAATTACATAGCCAGGTTTATTTCACAGTTAACGGCTAAATGTGATCCTATTTTCAAGTTGTTAAGGAAGAAGAGTCCAGGAGAATGGGATGAGGAATGTCAAGTGGCCTTTGATAAGATCAAAGAATACTTGTCAAGTCCTCCAGTTTTGGTATCACCAGTAAGAGAAAAACCTTTGATCTTATATCTAGTTGTATTTGAAAGCTCAATGGGATGTGTATTGGCATAACAAGATGAAAGTGGAAAAAAAGAGAGAGCAATTTATTACTTGAGCAAGAAGTTTACTGATTATGAAGCCAAGTACTCAGATTTAGAGAAAATGTGTTGTGCATTAGCGTGGACAGCCCATCGATTAAGACAATATATGCTATACCACACCACATGGTTGGTATCCAAATTAGACCCAATCAAGTATGTGTTTGAAAAGTTGGGATTGTCAGGAAGAATTGCAAGGTGGCAGGTACTGTTATCAGAATACGATATAGTATATGTCTCTCAGAAAGCTATCAAAGGAAGTGCTGTAGCAGAATTTCTAGCAGATCGAGCTAGTGAGGATTATGAGCCGGTACATTTTTAGTTTCCAGATGAAGACCTGATGTTTGTAGGTCAGATAGAAGAAGAAAAGAAAAAATGGAAGATGTATTTTGACGGGGCATCAAACCTGTCAGAACAGGGAATAGGTGCAGTGTTGATATCCCCAGATGGCGATTATTTCCCAGCTACAGCTCGATTGGATTTTCCTGCCACCAACAATGTGGCTGAGTATGAAGCATGCATCTTAGGGATTCAAATGGCTTTGGACAAAAAAGTAGAGGAAATAGACATATATGGAGACTCATCCTTGGTGATTTATCAGATGAAAGGAGAATGGCAGACAAAGGAGCCAAGGTTGGTCAAGTACAAGGATTACATGGTTGATTTGATCAAGTCATTTGAAAAAGTTTCCTTCCACTATTTGCCTAGAGAAGATAATCAGTTGGCCGACGCATTAGCAACTCTCTCGTCAATGTTTAAAGTGGGAACAGATGTTGAGATCCAGCCAATCCAAGTCCAAACAAGAGATTCCCCTGCACATGTGTTGAGTGTAGAAGAGGAGGTAGATGGAAATCCATGGTACTTTGATATTCTCCAATATATCAAATACCAAAAGTACCCAGAGCATGCCACTGAGAATGACAAAAGGGTGATAAGGAGAATGGCAACGAGTTATCTCTTAGAGGGTGAAACTCTTCATAAGAAGAGTCGTGATCAGACATTACTTCGGTGTGTGAGCTCGATGGAGGCCAAGAAGGTTATGGAAGAGGTACATGAGGGATCATGTGAAATTCATGCAAGTGGTCATAAAATGGCAAGGCAGATTATGAGAGCAGGATACTATTGGTTGACTTTGGAGACTGATTGTATTAATTATGTCAGGAAATGTCACAAGTGCCAAATTTATGGGGATCAGATCCATGTTCCTCCAAACCCATTACATGTCATGTCAGCTCCGTGGCTTTTTTCTATGTGGGGTATAGATGTGATTGGAGTTATTAACCCCAAAGCCTCAAATGGACACAAGTTTATTCTTGTTGCAATTGACTACTTCACAAAATGGGTTGAGGCAGCTTCATATGCAAGTGTCACTCAGGCTGTAGTCACCAGGTTCATCAAAAAGGAGATTATTTGTCGTTATGGGTTACCAGAGAGGATTATTACGGACAATGCGACCAATTTGAACAAAGGGTTGGTTGATGCGACATGCAAACAATTCAAGATAACTCATAGTAACTCGACTACTTACCGTCCAAAGATGAATGGAGCAGTTGAGGCAGCCAATAAGAACATCAAGAAGATTTTGGAGAAGATGACAGAAACTTATAGAGATTGGCATGAAAAACTTCCTTTTGCCTTGCATGCTTATCGGACTTGTGCCAGAACTTCAACAGGGGCAACCCCGTACTCATTAGTATACGGGATGGAAGCAGTGGTACCAATTGAGGTTGAGATACCTTCCCTAAGGGTTTATAGAGAAATCAAATTGGATGATGTTGAATGGGTTCAAGAGAGATTTGATCAGTTGAATTTGATTGATGAGAAAAGGCTAACGGCTCTATGCCACAGTCAGATATATCAGAAAAGGATGGAGCGGGCATTTAATAAGAAGGTACGCCCGAGGCAGTTTAAGGAAGGGGATTTGGTGCTTAAGAAGATCATACTAGAGCAGCGTGATCCGAGGGGCAAATGGACACCAAATTGGGAAGGTCCATATGTGGTAAAGAAAGCTTTCTCTGGTGGAGCATTGATTTTGCAAGAAATTGGATGGGGATGTGTTATCAAAGCCCGTCAATGCAGATGTAGTGAAGAAATATTATGCCTGAAGTTTCAAAAAAAAAAAGG
>AWUE01019854.1:0-13305 GCA_001974825.2 Corchorus olitorius | reverse complement strand
AGTCTTCAATTTGTCAAAGGCTTCCTTGCAGTCGTCTCCGAACTTGAACTCTACATTCTTCTGAAGTAGTCTACACATCGGTGCTGAAATCTTCGAGAAATCCTTGATGAATCTTCGATAGAAACCGGCATGGCCTAAGAATGAACGAATATCCTTGACACACGTGGGATATGGCAGGTTCTGAACAACGTCAATCTTGGTTTTGTCGACTTGCATCCCTTTTTTAGATACCACATGGCCTAGAACAATGCCTTGTTCAAAGGGGCAAGTAAAGGTGGTCTTCTCTTGGTCTTCAGGGGCTATTGGAATCTGGAAGTATCCTGAGTACCCATCCAGAAAACAATAGTAGGCTTTGCATGCTAATCTCTCTAACATCTGATCGATGAATGGTAGTGGGAAGTGGTCCTTCTCATTGCAGAGTTTAATTTTCTGTAGTCGATGCATACTCTCCATCCATTCTGCAGTCTTTGAGGAACTAGCTCTCCTTCCTTGTTTTCTACGACGGTGAATCCGGATTTCTTTGGAACTACTTGGACAGGACTGACCCATTTACTATCTGATATAGCATAAATGAGACCAGCTCCAAGTAATTTGAGAACTTCTTCCTTGACGACTTCAGCAAGATTCGGGTTCAGTCTTCTTTGTGGCTCTCGAACAGGTACCGCATCATCTTCAAGTCGGATCCGGTGCATGCATACAGTGGGGCTTATTCCTTTGATGTCAGCTACGGTCCATCCAATGGCTTCCTTGTATTCCTTCAAGACTCTGATTAGTTGTTCTTCTTGTAAATTATTTAATTTACTTGAAATAACAACAGGCAGAGTTTCTCCTTCTCCAAGGAAGACATGCTTCAGTCCTTCTAGGAGTGGCTTCAGCTTGACTTCGGGCGGCTGGATGATGGATGGTAGAGGCGTCGGTGTTGGCTCCAGGTTGATATAGGACACTGACTCTTTTTCTCCAAGAGGGTGCAGTGACTTCAGTTCCTTGATGGTTTCTGCTACCTCTTATGTCGTCTGGACTTCTGCTTCCTTGATTTCTTCGTCATCTAGGCTCCTTGTAAGTGCCAATTCAAGTTCATCTTCGTGGTGGAGTGATTGAACTTGTTCGGAACAAACTTCAATGGCATCAATGGCGCAGATAGGATGAATCTCAGCAGGATATTTCATGGTTTCTTAAATATCGAATTCAATGAGTTTCCCATCGAATTCCATGCTGAGTTTTCCATCTTGGACTTCATATTTTGTTTTGGCTGTGGCAAGAAAAGGTCTTCCTAGCAGCAACGTCAAATGAGGTAGATGAAGGTCATCTTCACTCATCTTTAGGACATAGAAATCTGTAGGAAAAACGAAATCTCCAATCTGCACTAAAACATCTTCAACTAAACCCTCAGGTTTAATGTTAGTTCTATCAGCAAATTGTATAGTCAGATCAGTTTCAGTCACAGGTTCAATTTTCAATTGTGAATAGACAAAATAAGGCATGATGTTAATTGGGAAACCAAATTCACGCATGGCCTTTTCTATCTGATTCTTTCCTATTTTACAAGGAATAGAAAACGATCCTATATCATGACTTTTATGATGCAGTTTTCTCTGGTATGCAGCAGATACATTCTCATTCATGCAAGCATATTTTTCAGAAAACTTACTCTTAGTCATGCATAATTCTTTGAGAAAGTTCGCGTACCTGGGTTTTCGGACAACTTTATCAAGCAATGGAATATTTACCTCTATATTCCGTAGTGAATTAAGTTGCATTGCAAACCTTTGAGGGAACGGTATTGGATCATACTTCTCTTGCATCTCTTCCATCCATTCTTCTTCGGCTTGAATTTGAGCAGCGGTTGCTAATGAAGTGCGCTGACCTCTCTTGTTTTTGGTTGGAAACTCCTTTCTTCTTGGCGATTGAATGTTGGGCACAGCTTCTGGTGGTGGTGCAGCAGAGAAAGCAAGTGCTATCGGAGGTTGAAATGGAACATCAGGTGACTCCGTCTTTAGCGAATTCCACTGTTGAGCTCCTTCAATTGAATTGACTGCAAAACCTTGTTGGGTTGAATTTAAAGGTGATTGTTGAACTTGAGGTTGATTCACCATTTGATTCGAGATCATTTGCTAGACTAGATTGGTCAAAGAAAAGATGGCCGTATAAACTTTGTCAAAACGATCATTAATTCCTTGAAGAAATTCTGGTTCAGACTCAATCGTCGAACTCCTTGGTGTGCTAAATTGATAGATATTATCCGCCATCTTGTTTAATAGCTTCCTCGCCTCTTCAGGAGTTTTGAATCTCAAACCGCCTAAACTGGTGGCATCAATATTGGTTTTATCTGATTGAGATAACCCATCATAGATGTTTTGGATTAAAAATCCTTCACTTAAGCCATGATATGGGCAACTCTCACATAGTTTGTTGTACCTTTCCCAATATTGGTACCACTTTTCATCTTGTGATTGGCAGCTAGCAGAAATCTTCTTTCTAACTTCAGAAATTCTTGAGTTTGGAAAATATCTCTCCAGGAATGCTTCTTGTAGTCCATTCCATGAGGTGATAGATTTCAGTGGTAGACCCCAGAACCATTCTCTTGCTTTTCCTTCCAAGGTGGATTCAAAAGTTTGCAGCTTCACTTGTTCTTCAGGCATCCCAGTAATCAAGGCACACTTTGTGTAGAAGGCTCGCAGATGCTCATGTGGATTTTCATACTCTTCTCCATGGAAAATTGTTAGCAAACGGATCACTCCTGGCTTCAATTGGTAGGACATATCCATATCAGGATAATCAATGCAGAGGAGTTTCATCTCGCGTGCGAAATTCAACTCCCCTAGGGAACGTGTCTGCTCCATCGGATTTCCTACAAAACAAAGATGATCAAGTGCAAATCAAATAGAAAAAAAAAAGAAAAGACAATAAACAATCTCCCCGGCAACGACCACAAAATTTATGATCGGGCGTCAGCAAATCATAAAAATAAAAATCCCAACAATTACTAAGTAAAGATAGTTAGGGCAAGTAGGGGTCGATCCCACAGAGAGAAAGGTTATTATTCTTTTTCTTAAAACAAAATAAATAAAATAAAGAAGATTTTGAGAGTAAAATTAAATAAAATCAAACTAGTAATTAAGACTATCTAAGAAAACAATCAAGAAAATTAAAGAAAACAATTAATTAGAAAGCAGAAAACAGATTGAGAAAATAATTAAGAGAACCCACCAACATAGAATTAATATCCCTCTTGACAATAATACCATGGATCATTGATATCTAAAAATTATGAAAACAATGGATAGCTTGCTTGGAATTTAATCCTAAATTACCTTAATTAGATAAAACTCTTGATCCAGTGTGAATTATCCCTTTTACTCTTTAAATAATTACCTCTTGATCCAGTGTGATAATTACTCAAGAATAAAGCATTAAGATCTAGTAATTTACAAGCACAATGGGCAATTAGAAATTGGTCAAAGATTCTTAAATCCCTTGGAAGGAAGATCCTTCGCTTCCAATTGCTACCTCACAATTAAATCCGAAGATCCTTCAAGATATTAATTTAGCTAATGCTACTTAATTTATCAAGAAAGTGCTAGCTTCAATCTATCAAAACAAGCAACATAGAATTCATACAGAGATATTAAGAAATACCCAATTAATTTTCATATAAAAGCACAAAATCTCACCATGATATAAGTCAAGAGATCAATTAAATTCTACATTGGAGAAAAGAAAAGGATTACTCACTCATGAATTGAGTGAGCATCCAAAGAAAAGAAGAAAAACTTATCTAAGGATGGGAAGTAGAGGGGCCGGCGGCTCCTAGAGCAAAACTCCTCCAAATCTTCAACAATTCTTCAAAATTCTCTAGATCTACATGTGTTAAAAACCTAAACCTAAGGTGCCTATTTATAGTGGAAATAACCCTAGGAATTCCAATCCTAACTTGGAAAGGAGTCTAGGACGGTTTAAGTGTCTAACTTGGACTCCAAGTTGGATTAAAAGTCTTCCTAAAGTAGAATCCAAGTCAAAATAGGATCCTGAATTTTTGTTGAATTCGTGCAGTGACTTCGACGGCATTTTTGGGCTTGAATATGGCAGAACTGGGTCTTGGACTTCAAAAGAAAGTTGTAGACCTCTGAGTTAGCTTTCCAACGAGTACTCATGGGCTTCAAGCGGAGGTCTGAGAAGAAAGTTATGATTTTTCTACCAAAACTGCGCCTGAAACCTAATCCTGTTAGGACTGGAATCGGGAATCTACGGGATTTGGATATTTCCTTGGATTTAGGAGTCATTAATTGAGATTTTAATTCCAATTAATATTTTATATGGGCTGAGTATTTTCCCACATAAATTATCCATAAATACCAAAGCTTAAGGGCTTGTCCATGTCTTGTCTTCAATTAAAGCTCCAATCTTCAATCCTTGCTCCTTGAAATAATTCTTCAAAGTCTTCAAATGTCCAAATAAGTCTTCAAACACGAACTTCGAATCTCCAAATCTATACTCAAAATTGATTTGCTAAAATCTGTGTAAAAAGTCACCAAAATAGCTCCAAAAGAAGTGAAATATAACAATTTCTCAATTTCACATTACTTAAGAACTTAAAACACAAATATCATCAAAATAGCATATAATTAAGCATAAATAGATCCAAAAACATAATAAAATAGCCATAAAAATAGGGTTGTTTATGGCTCAATCACTCTTAAACTGGACTATGCTAAAGCATACGATAAATTGGAATGGAATTTCATAGAAAATTGTTTACAAGCTTATAAATTCCCTCCTAATTGGATTAAATATATCATGGAATGTATTACTACAGCTTCGTTTAAAATTCTGATAAATAATGAAATTTCAGATGTTATTAAACCTTCAAGAGGAATTAGACAAGGAGATCCATTATCTCCTTACATTTTTATCCTTTGTTCAGATTGTTTAAATAAAGCCTTGAATAAAGCAATTCAAACTGATTATTTCAAGGCTTTAAAAGCTTCAAGAAATGGCCCTCAAATACCGAGTCTATGTTATGTTGATGATTGTTATATCTTTTCTAGAATTGATCCTTTAAGTTTAACTTCTTTGAAGACTATCCTTTCTCATTTCTGCATGGCATCTGGTCAGACCATAAATCACTCTAAATGTTCTTTAATTTTTTCCCCTAACACTGATCAAAATACTAGGATGGATGTTTCTCATTTCTTTAACATTCCTCTTACTACTGCTTTAGACAAGTACCTTGGATTACCTGTTTTTAAAGGAAGAGCACTCATCTCTACTTTTCAAAATCAGGTTCTTAAGATCATTCAGTTGTTAATAGCTGGCACAATAAATTTCTATCTTTTGCTGGTCGACTTACTCTGATCAAAGCTCTATTCCTATCTATACCATGTCAGTTTTCATTCTCCCTAAAAACATTGTTAAGAATATTAATACTTTAATGAGGAAATTTCTTTGGAGCCATATGAAAACTAAAGATTCTACTCCTTATGTGAAATGGAAAGATTGTACCTTACCTTATGACCTCGGTGGCCTTAACATTCACTCACTGTCTGAATTTAATCAAGCTTTAATTGCCAAAAACGTGTGGAAAATTTTTAAGAATCCTGACAGTCTAATTGCTTCACTTTTAAAAGATAAATACTTTCCTACTACTGACATTCTATCAGCCACCAAGAAAGTTGGTTGCTCTTTCTTTTGGTCGGGTTTAGTTAAATGCATCCCTTTAATTAAGAAGAACCTAAAATGGTCACTTGGGGATGGTTCTCAAATACAGTTCTGGAATGATCCTTGGCTTAGTAATGTTCCTATCAAGGATCTGATCACTGATGCTATCCCTCCTGATATCTTAAACATTAAAATTCATAATTTGATTGACTGGGATAGGAAATGTTGGAATCTAACTGAGGTGATCAGATATCTACCTAATATAGTGGTTGAGCAAATTCTCGGTGTCCCTATTCCTTGGTATCCAGTTCAAGATAGAAGAATTTGGTCCCTTAATAAAGAGGGTACTTTTAGTACTGCATCTCTCTACTCTTATTTGATTAATAACTCAGCAGTGATCCCTAGACCTACTCTTCCTTGGACTTTCATTTGGAAGATGAAAACTCTACCAAAAATTAAGTTTTTTACCTAGCTTCAAGCTAGACACAGATTACCTATTGCATCCTTCCTTCATGAAAGAAATATCATCCCTTCAGCATACTGCCACTCTTGTCAACTCACTGAAGATATTGAGCATATAGTCAACATCTGCCCTGTTTATCAAATTATCAGGAAAAACTTCCCATTAATATGGGATACTCCCAATGTTCATCTAACTCTTTTAATCAGAACTTTTGACTTCATTGGGCTATTTCCTTCCTTTGGGCTCAAAATGGATTCATTCATCAATCTGGTTTACCTTTTTACTTTGGCAGATTTGGTTTTCTAGGAATGAGTCCCTCTTTAATAATACTCCTCTCACTGAACATGTTTTGTCACAAAAAGCTTGCTATTTGATGAAACCTTTTTCAGAAGATTCCCCTACCCACTCAAAAGCTTTCCCAAAAAATATATCAATTGTTATCTCTTGGTCTCCACCTCCACTTAACTTTCACAAACTGAACTGTGATGGCTCTTGTCATGGAAACCCCGGTCCAACTGGTTGCGGAGGAGTAATAAGGAATTCTAATGGAATATTATTATCTGCTTTTTCCTTTTATCTGGGTATCTCCACCAATATTGTTGCTGAATTGCAAGCAATTAAATATGGTTTGAGATTAGCACTTGAACATGGAATTTAAAGACTAATCATTGAAACTGAGTCTCTTGTCTCTCTCTGGATCATTAGGGAGGTACAACAGGTTCAAGATCATCTGCTGAATCTGAAGAATGATATCAACAAGCTTATGGAAGGCTTCTTGGAGATCAGAGTTGATTTTGTCTACAGAGAGGCCAATGGTGTTGCTGACTATCTTGCAAATTTAGCTTCTAATCTTAAACTTTCTAATATATACTCTTCAAATTTTGCTGATCTTGCTCCTCTCTTAAACTCGGATGTTCTTGTTGGAGGAGCCCTTAGAAGAGTATCTAGTCGGTTCTTTTATTTTCAGTAATGTTTGTTTCCTTCCTGTACTAAAAACTATGTTCTGTTTTTTACTTTCTATCTAATATAGCTATCCTTTCGTTTGATTGCAAAAAAAAAAAGTCATTTTTAACCCCTAACTATGCATAACTGCCAAATTAGCCCCTAATTAAGCTTCCATTTGAACCAATTTGATGATCCTGTTAGGCCCTTGATATGGTGCTAGAGGGGGGGGGGGGGGGGTTGAATAGTACTTTTAAAGTGTTTATGGCAATTTCAAGAACTTTGGCAAAGTTGGGTAGAAGTGGTAAATGAAATAGATGAGTTTTGAAGGTAGAAATTGAGGAAAATAAAACACAAGGTAAAAGGAGGGTTTAGAGAAAGCAAGTACTCACAATTTATAGAGGTTCGGTATTCCAATACCTAAGTCCTCTACCTTGATCTCCCCAATCAAGGATTTTGACACAAACTTCACTAAACCGGTGAAATTGTAGCTTCCACCAAGCCTTTTACAAATGAGCTCTCCCCAAGCTCAAACTCTCCAAAACAAGTTGATCCTAACTTGTTTCTACCCAAGAAATAAGAAAAAGAAAGTACAATGATCTCCCAAAGATCCCAAGTACAAAGTTTAGCTCATACAAATTTTTCTCTCACAAAGTGTAAGAATGAAGAACAAAGAGAAAATGTAGCTTCTTGGCTTCAATGATGATGAACAATGAATAATCTCTCTCTTGGGAGGCTTCAAATGGCATTTATGATGTGTATTTATAGCCTCTCACATGTTTCTAGCCGTTGGAGTTCAAATATAGCCGTTTGGAGCCTTTTGGAGCCCTTTTTCAGCTTTTTGAAACTAGCTGTTATTTTGTCCTGTAGTGAGCGGGTGACAGTTTTAACATCAGGTTTAGTCGACTAAAAGTGTGCTGCATGACAAGTTACTGTTCATACAGATTGGGCACATCAGGCTTGGCACTTTAACACCAGCTTCAGTCGACTAAAACCGTCCAGACTCCAATTTTCGAATATTTGCCTTTCTTTGCATATTTCTTCAAGGTAACCCTTATGTAAGCTTCTCCAAACTCCATATTGATCTTCAATATTGTTTAAGGCTTTCTCCGAATTCGATTTTTGCACTCCAAATAAATTCAAAGTGATTTCCTTTAAAGTCTACACACTTCATAGACTTAATTAGATATAATATGAGGAATGTTTTGTTATCATCAAAAATTATATGGAGTCAACAGATCCTCCAACATTAATTTCAAGTAAAATGCAAAAATATTAACTCAGAGTAAATGGAATTAGATTCCTACGCTAGTCACATGACTAATGGCTTCATCAAGGCTCAAACTCAAACTATATACTCCCTCCATTCCAGTGTAATTGTCACTTTTGGGATGAATATGGACTAGGAATACTTTCTCTTGTAAAGCTTTATTTTTTTAGTACTCCGAGAGTCGAGACTGTCAGGGATTAAACCATAACCATTGTAAATACCATATCAGATCAAATATGGCTCTTCTGAAGCATTTCAGACTTGCATATCGGCATCTAGGGCTTCAACCTTTGCTATATACTTTATATTGCAAATTGAATTTTGGTAAACTAATTATATATATATATATACCACATGCCGCAAAATACTATTACAAAACATATTTAATCCGCAACTAATAAAGTGCTCCTGATTATAGGTGTTGGGATTGGGTTTTTTGGCTTCCTCTCGGGCATAAAAGTGTTGTGTCTCATGCGGAGACAAAGACAGATTGGGAAATTAAGAGAAAAATACTTTGAGCAAAACGGTGGCCATTTGTTGCGAGAAGTTTTCCAACGTGAAGGTTGCGGTGAAAAGATTGAAGTATTCACAGCCAAAGAACTCGAGAAGGCAACAAGCAATTATCATGAAAGTAATATTTTAGGACAAGGAGGACAGGGAACGGTTTACAAAGGAATATTAGCCGATAATTGGACCGTCGCCATAAAAAAATCGAGAATAAGAGATCAAAGCCAAGTTGAACCATTCATTAATGAAATATCTGTGCTCTACCAAATCAACCACCGGGTCAAACTCCTAGGATGCTGTTTAGAGACAGAGGTTCCCCTATTAGTCTATGAATATGTGACAAACGGATCTCTTTTTGACCATATGCACAATGTGGATAGTGGCTCTTTTCTTCCATGGGAAACTTGTTTGAGAATTGCCACAGAAACGGCGGAGGCCCTTTCTTATTTGCACTCTGCGGCTTCTATTCCAATTATTCATCGAGACATCAAGTTGGCAAACATACTCTTGGATGATCATTACACAGCAAAAGTTTCCGATTTTGGAGCTTCGAGATTGATTCCATCCGACCAGGCACAAGTAGTGCAAGGAACTTTTGGATACTTGGATCCTGAATAAATGCATACAGGTCATTTGACTGAAAAGAGTGATGTCTATAGCTTTGGGGTTGTACTTATAGAGTTACTAACAGGATAAAAGGCTGTTAGTTTTGAAAGATCATCAGAAGAAAGGAAAGTTCTGGCAATGTACTTTGTTTCTTTGCTGAATGAGGACCAGTTGCTAGAAATTCTCGACCCAAGGGTGCGGAATGATATTGGAAATATTGAGCATTTTAAAGAAGTAGCTGCTTTAGCTAGGAGATGTGTGAGAGTGAAGGGAGAGAAAAGACCTACTATGAAGGAAGTAGCCCATGAATTAGCAGGTTTGCAAGCAATGTTCAGACACCCTTGGGTTAAAAGTAATTCAAATGCAGAAGAAGTTGAGTTCTTCCTTGGTGAATTGTGCAGCAGCCTGTATGCTGATGGTACATCTAACAGCTCAATGGGGGTATCTGTTATGAAATGAAGTCGCATTTGGAAAATTACTGTATGAGCACTCTCTTGAATCTTTCTAGGAATTTTCTAACAGCTTAAAAGTAATTTTCCCATTTTTTCCCATTATTTCCCTATTAATTTACTGTATTGTCATCTGATCTATGATTGCTATTCAGTGGTCATGACATTTGATCTATATATGTACTGTAATCCTACTGTTCTGCCTTCTGAGTTCTGTTCTGACCCTCAATCTCATCAAACATGCCGCTGCAGGGAAACGTGTTGGGAAGTTTCCTGCGTTCTCTTCTTTTTTGGCATCAGATATCATGCTACTTTAGTAACAGAGAAACTTACGATTATTCAGAGTTAAATCAGGACATTATGTGATATGAGTAATTACTTGGAACAAGTACTCCGAACCCGTTGAAGATTTCTTCCTATACAAACTACAATCTGTTGAGAATTATAGATCCAACCGGAATCAAAACTGAGTTGAGCCCCAGGAAGCAATGTCCATATATCTATTTGGAGCCTGCTTCTAATGAATAAAGCTTGCTACGCATTGTTGTCGGCTTTACAATACAACACTATAATCAGACTGCAATATATAAAGACAACCTGTCAAGAAGTGAAAGGTTTCAAGATAGAAGTGGAATTCCTTATGAGAAGGCAAGTGAATTTGAAAGCAGTAAGAGATGAAGAAATTCAAAAATATTGGATCAATCTTCCACTTTCAGGGGAAATTATCCCCATTCTTCAGTAACATTGACTATATAATTTCATGGTATATATATACCTTACCTACTACAGGAAATATTACACAAGGAAAATTTTACAATTAGCCGTAACAAGTTATTCATCAAATCTACATGTATGTGCAGATCGGTTGGCTTGGTACACAGCAATCCATCCTGATCATTGACGACGACGTACCACTCGATATTCTTCATAGTAAATTCTGTATCAGCAGACGAAGTTGAACAAATCTACATAAGTATATATATGATCCTGCTCACGAGCACAACAGACTGATATATAAATTACAGATGAATTGACTAGTTTACAAAACTCCGTGTGCTCCGCGCCGAATCTGATTGGTGCAGTCTCTCTCAAGGAACATAGACTACAGTTAGAAACAATTGTAGAACTATAAAGCTCTTCTAGACCTTTCCATCCGATGAAGGGTGACTTGTATATGTTTTAACTGCCTTTGATGTCGATGTTGTTAAAGAGTTGGTACCTTTAGAAGGAGATGAGGAAGGAGTTGGGAGCTTCTTGGGAAGCATCTGTTCAAAATAGGCCTTAGGCAATCTTGATGCTTCTGAGAGAAGAATGAAAGTGAGAAGAGTGAAGAGCAAGAGGTTGTGCCTCCAAGAGCCTGACATGTTTAGAGGAGTGATGATCAGGAAATGCCTCCAAGAGCTCTCCTTAACTAATTTCAGAGATTGCTTTAGAAGGTTTGTGGCAGCAGACATGTTGAGTAATGTAAGGAGACTGCCAACTTGTCTGTTTGAGGAAAGGTGTGTCAATGGCAGACAATGGGGGAATTTGATAATACTAAACTGTTAAGCACCTCATGTTGTTGCTCTCATTTGTCTAATGGGGAGTAGAATCTGAGAGGAATTTCAGGGATTTTAATATTTATATTCTGCGACCAGACATTAGCTTAGCTGGGGTTTATGATTTCTTTATGTTTGATCTTCTAGGTTCTGGTAACAATATCTTGTTGTCAGAGCTGCTCCTAGTGCTATAATCAGTAAAGCCACTTTGACAATAAAATAACAACAAAAGTAAAAACATTTAACCAACTAAACTAAGATATTCTATTTAAATATTTACACATGCTACCATGAATGCTTCATGTTGCACAATATATAAGTTTATTATCATCATAAAACAAAATATATACCAAAACAGAACATAGGTCAAGAACTCAAAACATTTTAATCACTTGAAACTTATAAGGCACCATAGGTAATGCATGTAAATGGTTCATGTATGCTACCAATTTGATATGATTTGCCAATCTTAATGATTGAATATAATGAATTTACTGAACATTTTCTATATGAATAATCCACGGTTGCATATTCTTTCTATATATTAGACCCCCATGAAGCATGTGATATTGAAAAAAGAATTGCCAATAATAAAGTCATCTAAACCTAAATATGCTTGTTCTTTCAAAAAAAAAAAAACCTAAATATGCTTGAGAAAGAACCCCACCTAATTACTAGCATTATTATTCTTAAATCTCAATCATGCAAACACGAGAATAGTGCCCTTTTTTCATCATCTTTGAATATATAGCTAAGAAGCTATAGAACTAGAAGGCTATAACACAAGAAAAAGGTTAAGAATATTAGAAAAGAAGGTCCAAAAGAAGCATCTAAGACACTTTATTAGCATGCTACTTTGCCAACATTCAGAAAATTTTACAATAAAAAATATACTAGTTTAAGACTGGTCATTTAATTTATAGTTGTAAGTGAGATATGGGTATTTTATAGACAAGGGCAAGTGGTTTTTAAGGCACTCAATGTCTTTGAAACTTGTAAGTAGTAGTCCTTTAACAGCAATCAAAGGTACAACCAAGTGATATATATTACTCTTACAATGTGTTGAACAAAAATTGTACCCCTTTTTGCTGCTAGAAACTAGATTAATGTAAAAAGTTGGAAGAATGTCGGGTGAAGGAAAAGATTTTAAATTGGTGCAAGGCATATTTGGAACAGGAAGAGTTGGAAAGAGGTGGACATTGCGCCTTTTTCTCTCAATGTGGTAGGGACCATATATTCACTTACTCCTTGTGGTCTGGTCTGAATCTTGTTGACCAATTTGGTTCTAAGTTTAGTTAGGAACTTTGGTTTGGTTTTTCTTCTCTGTTTTCTTATAATCTAAGCAGAGGACTCATTATACGGCCAAAAGGACTCAAATAAGGGATACACAACTAGAAATCATTTGTCATAATTGTTTGCTTTATGGTAATGGTTTGTAAACAAAGTTTCAAGTGCTTCCGAATGCTCATAATCCAATTCTTAAGAATTTGAAAAAACAAAAGAGTAAAATTATTAACAACTAGAGTTGTCAAAACCTAACCTGAACTCGATAACCCGCTCGAATCCAAACACGTCCAACCCGATTTGATCAGGAAAAGTAAACAATCTGAACCCACTTAACCCGAGACTCGAATAACCCAAGAATATTATAAAATAAAATATCTTTTATTCAATAAAATCTATATTGTTATAATTTTACATATTCTAAATTATCATCTATTCAATAAATTTAATATTATTGTTATAATTTTACCTATTATAAATTATGATTAAATTTACTAAACTTTCATTATATGAACAATAATTATATGAATAACTACTAAAATTAAATTAATTATATTATCTCAAAAAAATAAATTAATTATATGAATAATT
>AWUE01019853.1:0-10590 GCA_001974825.2 Corchorus olitorius | reverse complement strand
GATGAATCTTCGATAGAAACCGGCATGGCCCAAGAATGAACGAATATCCTTGACACACGTTGGATATGGCAGGTTCTGAACAACGTCAATCTTAGCTTTGTCGACTTGCATCCCTTGTTTAGATACCACATGGTCTAGAACAATGCCTTGTTCTGCCATGAAGTGGCATTTTTCAGCATTTAATACCAATTTGGTTTCAACACATCTTTTCAAGATTAATTCCAAATTATGTAGGCATTGATTGAAGTTATCTCCATAGACTGTGAAATCGTCCATAAAGACTTCCATCTTATCTCCCACATAATCTTGAAAGATGCTCATCATACACCTTTGAAAAGTCGCAGGTGCATTGCATAAACCAAAAGGCATTCTGGTATAAGCATACGTACCAAAGGGGCAAATAAAGGTGGTCTTCTCTTGGTTTTCAGGTGCTATTGGAATCTGGAAGTATCCTGAGTACCCATCCAGAAAACAATAGTAGGCTTTGCATGCTAATCTCTCCAACATCTGATCGATGAATGGTAGTGGGAAGTGGTCCTTCCTCGTTGCAGAGTTTAATTTTCTGTAGTCGATGCATACTCTCCATCCATTCTGCAGTCTTTGAGGAACTAGCTCTCCTTCCTTGTTTTCTACGACGGTGAAACCGGATTTCTTTGGAACTACTTGGACAGGGCTGACCCATTTACTATCTGATATAGCATAAATGAGACCAGCTCCAAGTAATTTGAGAACTTCTTCCTTGATGACTTCAGCAAGATTAGGGTTCAGTCTTCTTTGTGGCTGTCGAACAGGTACCGCATCGTCTTCAAGTCGGATCCGGTGCATGCACACAGTGGGGCTTATTCCTTTGATGTCAACTACGGTCCATCCAATGGCTTCCTTGTATTCCTTCAAGACTCTGATTAGTTGTTCTTCTTGTTAATTATTTATTTACTTGAAATAACAACAGGCAGAGTTTCTCCTTCTCCAAGGAAGACATGCTTCAGTCCTTCTGGGAGTGGCTTCAGCTTGACTTCGGGCGACTGAATCATGGATGGCAGAGGCGTCGGTGTTGGCTCCAGGTTGATATAGGACACTGGCTCTTTTTCTCCAAGAGGGTGCAGTGACTTCAGATCCTTAATGGCTTCTGCTACCTCTTCTGACGTCTGGACTTCTGCTTCCTTGATTTCTTCGTCATCTAGGCTCCTTGTAAGTACTAATTCAAGTTCATCTTCGTGGTAGGGTGATTGAACTTGTTCGGAACAAACTTCAATGGCATCAATGGTGCAGATAGGATGAATCTCAGCAGGATATTTCATGGCTTCATAAATATCGAATTCAATGAGTTTCCCATCGAATTCCATGCTGAGTTTTCCATCTTAGACTTCATATTTTGTTTTGGCTGTGGAAAGAAAAGGTCTTCCTAGCAGCAACGGCAAATGAGGTAGATGAAGGTCATCTTCACTTATCTTCAAAACATAGAAATCTGCAGGAAAAACGAAATCTCCAATCTGCACTAAAACATCTTCAACTAAACCCTCAGGTTTAATGTAAGTTCTATCAGCAAATTGTATAGTCAAATCAGTTTCAGTCACAGGTTCAATTTTCAATTGTGAATAGACAGAATAAGGCATGATGTTAATTAGAGATCCAAATTCACACATGGCCTTTTCTATCTAATTCTTTCCTATTTTACAAGGAATAGAAAACGATCCTATATCATGACTTTTATGATGCAGTTTTCTCTGTTATGCAGCAGATACATTCTCATTCATGCAAGCATATTTTTCAGAAAACTTACTCTTAGTCATGCATAATTCTTTGAGAAAGTTCGCGTACCTGGGTTTTCGGACAACTTTATCAAGCAATGGAATATTTACCTCTATATTCCATAGTGAATTAAGTTGCATTGCAAACCTTTGAGGGAACGGTATTGGATCATACTTCTCTTGCATCTCTTCCATCCATTCTTCTTCGGCTTGAATTTGAGAAGCGGTTGCTGGTGAAGTGTGCTGACCTCTCTTGTTTTTGGTTGGAAACTCCTTTATTCTTGGCGATTGAATGTTGGGCACAGCTTCTGGTGGTGGTGCAGCAGAGAAAGCAAGTGCTATCGGAGGTTGAAGTGGAACATCAGGTGACTCCGTCTTTAGCGCATTCCACTGTTGAGCTGCTTCAATTGAATTGACTGCAAAACCTTATTGGGTCGAATTTAAAGGTGATTGCTGAACTTGAGGTTGATTCACCATTTGATTCGAGATCATTTGCTGGACTAGATTGGTCAAAGAAGAGATGGCCGTATTAACTTTGTCAAAACGATCATTAATTCCTTGAAGAAATTCTGGTTCAGGCTCAATCGTCGAACTCCTCGGTGTGCTGAATTGATAGATATTATCCGCCATCTTGTTTAATAGCTTCCTCGCCTCTTCAGGAGTTTTGAATCTCAAACCGCCTCCACTGGTGGCATCAATATTGATTTTATCTGATTGAGATAACCCATCATAGAAGTTTTGGATTAAAAATCCTTCACTTAAGCCATGATATGGGCAACTCTCACATAGTTTGTTGTACCTTTCCCAATATTGGTACCACTTTTCATCTTGTGATTGGCAGCTAGCAGAAATCTTCTTTCTAACTTCAGAAATTCTTGAGTTTGGAAAATATCTCTCCAAGAATGCTTCTTGTAGTCCATTCCATGAGGTGATAGATTTCGGTGGTAGACCCCAGAACCATTCTCTTGCTTTTCCTTCCAAAGTGGATGGAAAAGTTCGCAGCTTCACTTGTTCTTCAGGTATCCCAGTAATCAAGGCACACTTGGTGTAGAAGGCTCGCAGATGCTCATGTGGATTTTTCATACTCTTCTCCATGGAAAACTGGTAGCAAACAGATCACTCATGGCTTCAATTGGTAGGACATATCCATATCAGGATAATCAATGCAGAGTGGTTTCATCTCGCGTCCGAAATTCACTCCCCTAGAGAACATGTCTGCTCCATCGGATTTCCTACAAAACAAAGATGATCAAGTGCAAATCAAATAGAAAAGAAAAGAAAAAGAAAATAAACAATCTCCCCGGCAACGGCGCCAAAATTTGTGATTGGTCGTCAGCAAATCATAAAAATAAAAATCCCAACAATTACTAACTAAAGATAGTTAGGGCAAGTAGGGGTCGATCCCACAGAGAGAAAGGTTATTATTCTTTTTCTTAAAACAAAACAAATAAAATAAAGAAGATTTTTTAGAGTAAAATTAAATCAAATCAAACTAGTAATTAAGACTATCTAAGAAAACAATCAAGAAAATTAAAGAAAACAATTAATTAGAAAGCAGAAAACAAATTGAGAAAATAATTAAGAGAACCCTCCAACATAGAATTAATATCCCTCTTCACAACAATACCATGGATCATTGATATCTAAAAATTATGAAAACAATGGATAGCTTGCTTGGAATTTAATCCTAAATTATCTTAATTAGATAAAACTCTTGATCTAGTGTGAATTATCCCTTTTACTCTTTAAATAATTACCTCTTGATCCAGTGTGATAATTACTCAAGAATAAAGCATTAAGATATAGTAATTTACAAGCACAATGGGCAATTAAAAATTGGTCAAAGATTCTTAAATCCCTTGGAAGGAAGATCCTTCGCTTCCAATTGCTACCTCACAATTAAATCCGAAGATCATTCAAGATATTAATTTAGCTAATGCTACTTAATTTATCAAGAAAGTGCTAACTTCAATCTATCAAAACAAGCAACATAGAATTCATACAGAGATATTAAGAAATACCCAATTAATTTTCATATAAAAGCACAAAATCTCACCATGATATAAGTCAAGAGATCAATTAAATTCTACATTGGAGAAAAGAAAAGGATTACTCACTCATGAATTGAGTGAGCATCCAAAGAAAAAAGAAAAACTTATCTAAGGATGGGAAGTAGAGGGGCCGGCGGCTCCTAGAGCAAACCTCCTCCAAATCTTCAACAATTCTTCAAAATATAATCTCTAGATCTACATGTGTTAAAAACCTAAACCTAAGGTGCCTATTTATAGTGGAAATAACCCTAGGAATTCCAATCCTAACTTGGAAAGGAGTCTAGGACGGTTTAAGGGTCTAACTTGGACTCCAAGTTGGATTAAAAGTCTTCCTAAAGTAGAATCCAAGTCAAAATAGGATCCTGAATTTTTGCTGAATTCGTGCAGTGACTTCGACGGCATTTTTGGGCTTGAAGATGGTAGAACTGGGTCTTGGACTTCAAACAAAAGTTGTAGATCTCAGAGTTAGCTTTCCAACGAGTACTCATGGGCTTCAATTGGAGGTCTGAGCAGAAAGTTATGATTTTTCTACCAAAACTGCGTCTGAATCCTAATCCTGTTAGGACTAGAATCGGGAATCTACGGGATTTGGATATTTCCTTGGATTTAGGAGTCATTAATTGGGATTTTAATTCCAATTAATACTTTATATGGGCTGAGTATTTTCCCACATAAATTATCCATAAATACCAAAGCTTAAGGGCTTGTCCATGACTTGTCTTCAATTAAAGCTCCAATCTTCAATCCTTGCTCCTTGAAATAATTCTTCAAAGTCTTCAAATCTCCAAATAAGTCTTCAAACACGAACTCCGAATCTCCAATTCTATGCTCAAAATTGCTTTGCTATAATCTGTGTAAAAAGTCATCAAAATAGCTCCAAAAGAAGTGAAAAATAACAATTTCTCAATTTCACATCACTTAAGAACTTAAAACACAAATATCATCAAAATAGCATATAATTAAGCATAAATAGATCCAAAGACATAATAAAATAGCCATAAAAATAGGGTTGTTTTTGGCTCGATCACCTACCAACGAGAGTGCAGATGTTGTGAAACAAGCATGGAGAAATTTCTGCCTGCCAATTGACCTTTGTTTTGGCATTGAAGTAGATGGGAGAGTCAAACTTGAGTTTGAAACATATTGTCCCCCTCTACTAGGTAGACAGCTAGGGTTTATACAGCAAATCCCTCCACCTCCTCACTTCTCAAGGAACAAGTGCTATCACATAAGACCTTCAGTCCTTGAGAAAGTTTTCTTTCCGATATGTCATGAAAATGCTGAGAAACAAAGGCAAGAGGCTGACTTCATCATTCCTCCTTTCTTATCTGAGGCCACTCCAAATTTTGCTTTTTGGTGGTCAGAGATATGGAGGAAGATTGGTGGTGAGGACGTTTCTCACATTGCTGCAAGACTTCATTTTCCACCTGGTAATTTCTGTTACTTTAACTCTTAGTTTATAGTTTAAGCTTTTTACTAACTTTCCTTCTCAGGTGATGCTTTCGCACCTCCCAAGAGGGATGCCAATAAAATGGCAAAGCAAGTAGTACAGAAACGTGCTGCTCCATCTCGTGAGAAGGATTCTTCAGAACCCTCTACTTCGAAGAAGAAGAAAGCTATTCCGAAGTCTGGTGGATTTACTTCTGGCGATCAGATGGAAGTATCTCACCCTGAATCTAGTAGTCAGAATGTTCCTCCTCAGAAGACCACGAGTGGATCATTGGATCTGGCGTCATCTCCCTGCTCACCAGACGTTTCACTCGATCATGTCACCTACGTGGATCAAGGAGATGTTCCTTCTTCATGAACAGGTTTGGCCCTTGAGATGGCCGCATCCTTTCTCCTTGAAGATAATTTCTCCTTAGGTGACATAGATTTTTCAGGGCAGATAGGTGGAAAAGACTTCATGAATGACTTGGAAAAGACTAATCTTAAAAATTTTCTCTTAGTCTTCGCGTTTTAATAAAAAAAAAATATTTTTCTTTTATTCTGTTTTTTTATTCGTTTTTGAAAAAAAAACAATTTTGCGTTTTAAAATAAAATAAAAAAATTCCCTGCTTTTTGCGTTAAAAAAAATCTTGTTTCCCGTTTTCAAATTTATTTTTTGTTTAAGAACTTTTACTACTTATTTTTCTTTTGAGTTTTTTTTTCCTAGGAACTTGCATGCCAAATACAAGAAGTAGTGGTATGGAAGATTTTGAATTTGATCCTGAGTCAGAAAGAACACTATTTTCACTAAGGAAGGAGAGATCAAGTCGACAACAAGAAAAAGAGTTATCCAATTCCAGTTCTCAATCTAATTCTCCTAGATCTGCTGCTTCAACATCATCAGAAGACATGACAAACGAAGAAGGCTCTAAAAATCTGAGAGAGCTTGCTGCACCAAACGTCAATGCACAACGTTTAGCAATTAGATACCTAGATACGACTAGAAACTTTGAGATTAAATCTGGATTTATTCAGATTTTACCTAAATTTCATGGTATGCCTGGAGAAGATCCTCACATACATCTCACATATTTCCGGATTGTCTGTGCATCTAGAAGTATTCAAGGTATTCCTGAAGATCAATTCATGATAAGAACTTTTCCGTTCACTCTTGTGGACCGTGCAAAGATTGGTTGTACCTCTTACCTACTGGTTCAATCACCTTTTGGACGAGCCTTAAGAAATTGTTCTTGGAGAAGTACTTTCTTGCTCATAAAGTATCAAGTACAAGGAAGGAGATTTGCGGAATTAAGCAACGCCATGGAGAATCAATGCATGAGTATTGGGAACATTTCAAGACACTGTGTGCGAGCTGCCACAATCATCAAATCAATGAACAGTTGCTGATCCAATACTTCTACGAAGGATTACTACTGTTTGACAGATCTCCCATAGATTCTGCAAGTGGAGGAGCTTTCATAGACAAGACTCCCACCGATGCTTGGACTTTAGTGGAAAACATGGCCGCAAACACTCAACAGTTAGGATGTCGAGAAGACTAATCAAGGGAAGGCAATACAAGGAGAATCAATGAAGTTTCTACCCATTCCACCTCATTGGAACAACAACTTCAAGAAACAAATCAACAAATCGCTATGCTCACTAATTTGCTCCATGCGAAATTTTCAAGTGTGCCTAAGGTTTGTGGTATTTTTCACTGATAAGTGCCCTTCTTTGGAACACACCGCGCAAGAAGTCAATGTTGTGGGAATGCAAGGAGCATATCAAAGGAAGCCTGAACCCTACTCAAATCCTGGATGGAAAGTCGAGCAACAAAATCAACAATATGGGAACCAAGGTAACTATCAAGGAAGGCCAATGAATTTTCAAAGGCCTAATTTTCAACAATCTTCGCAAGTTTCCATCGAGATTCAACAAATGAGGGAAGCTATGGAGATGATAAGGAAACAAATTAGTCAACTAGCTAGTGACATGAGTGAGCTGAAGACACAAGGTCAACAAAGCATCACATCACAACCAAAGGTACCTCCTAGGGAAAAGAGTTTTAAAACCCATATCCAACCCATGCCGCACAAGAAGAAGGAGAGCCAAGCTACACCAAAGAAGAAGAATTGCAAGTTCCTGACAAAGAAATCAAGATTGAAGACGAACCTAGAAAAGTTGGCACACATACCTTAGAAAAAGAGAAAGAAACCACCGCTGTCAAGCCTAAGGATTCCAAGGAACCTTCACCTCTTTTTCCATCAAGATTGAAGAAGTCAAAAAAAGAAGATGATGATCAAGATATTTTGGTGATACTTTCACAAGTTGAAGTCAACATCCCACTTCTAGATGCCATTCAACAAATTCCGAATTATGCAAAGTTCCTTAAGCAACTTTGTACCAACAAGAAAAGGTTGCAAGGTAAGGTAAGTGTAGGAGCTAATGTTTCTGTTGGGTTTCAAACGAGTTTACCTCCTAAGTGCAAGGATCCAGGTACGTTTTCTATTACTTGTTCTATTGGAAGAAGTGTTATAGAGAATGCTATGCTTGATTTAGGTGCATCTTTGAGCGTAATGCCTTATTCTTTTTATAAATCTTTGAATATTGGTCCTTTGAAAAATACTGACGTTTAAAATACAGTTAGTAGATGGATCTTTTGTTGACCCCAAAGGTGTTCTAGAGAATGTCTTAATTAAATTTGAACATTTGATTTTTCCCATTGACATCTTTGTTATGGATATGGAGTATTCGAAAGATCAATGTCTTCTTTTATTAGGAAGACCTTTCCTAAGAACTTCTCATACCAAGATCGATGTATCCAATGTTTCATTGACCTTGGAATTCGATGGTGATATTATCCTCCCTAGAATCTCATCTCAATTGCCTTTAAAATCTAACAATTTTGTTTGTGTTGTCAACTCTAAGTGGGTTAAGAATGGAACAAGTAAAGAATCTTCATCGATGACAACTGTTCAGATTTCCAAAGGAAGACAAAGGATTGCAAACATTCAACAACACAAAGATGAGAATTTTTACCAAGTTTGGCAAAGATTCAAGAAGCTTTGTGCCGAATGTCCTCACCATGCCATCCCCAAACAAATTTTGATTACATACTTCTATCAAGGATTAGGAGTTGATGATCAAATTCTTGTGGATAGTATCTGATACGAATCTAGTTGTTTTAGATTCAAATCTATCCTTGAAAAGCCTACAAAGATCTACTTGACAACTTCAACTTCTAGATTTGTCGACTTGTATTCTTCCTAAAGATTGGATCTTCGTTCGTTAGACTAGATGATCAATTAGACCTGCAATTGACAACCTAAGATCACAAGAAACACAACTAGATAATCACTATCTAATTGCTTGCTAGGACTCTACAGGATTGAAGAACCCTAAGCTTGCTCAAACTAGAACAATGAAGCTAAATTTTCAAAAGAACTATCTTTTATTGATAAACTTAACTTGTGTTTACGAGAGGAATATAGATCCCTTATATAGGAGTAAGGGACGTCCTTAACCTAAAAATAAGACCTAATTGTCGTCCAAACATAAGGGCTAGGGAAAAACTAGTCCAAGCCCAACTAGGAAAAAGGAAATAAAAGCATAATTAAATAAGGATTGGACTTAGTCAAACAAGGACCAGCCCAAATAACATCCAAACTTAAAAATAAGCTAATCTAAGATAGAATTAAGCCCAAACAAAGCAAATTAATGCTAATGGGCTCATGTCACGATGTCAATCCGGCCATGTATAATCAATACCAAGCAAACTGATGAGCTTGTAATTGATTGGTGTTTTCTTGCTCAAATCATCATCAAAGCTCTTCAATTGAACTTGAATGGTCTTCATATCATCAAGATGACTTGGAACAAGGCCCAATATTGCATCCTTGAACTTCTTAGCTCTTGATCTTGTCATTGGACCATTAGGCAAGCATAACGGATCGATTGGCACCTTCTTTTGTCTTGAAACAAGTCCAACGTTATCTCCATGGTCTCCATGCATCTCCATACCTCCATGCAGCCTATGCACATCCTTTCCTTGCTCTCCATTGTCATCTTCAAGTCCATGATAAGTCCTTGGCGCATCATTCCCTCCATGATAAGTCCTTGGCGCATCATTCCCTCCATGATAAGCCTTGGGAGCATCATTCCCTCCCCCTTGAAGAAGATTTGTCCTCAAATCTTGCTTATATCGCACCACATATGGAAAGCTCTCAATGAACTCGTATCGCACACCATATGGATGGAGTTCAACCTCTCTAATGGGTGGAATTCCACTAGGAATTCTCCCACAAAAGTAAGCTACAGGCTTTCCTCCTTGTATCAAAATAACTCCAATTCCTACAAAATCACTCAAATGAGTAATAATATTGCCTGGAATATCTCCAGCCAAGTTGTTAGTACCCATTAGTGTATTTCGAAAAAAAAAGTAAGATCAAAACAGAATTCCCATGCAAAGCAATCTTAATCTCACTTTTACTAGCTAACATACACTCTTTAACAACTTTCTTTGAACTATCTTTCATTTCCCCCAAAACAGGATTATTTTCAATGCTATGATCAACCAAAATAGAATATTTTTCATCTAACAAGACTGTTTTATCATCACTAACAACACTCAAAACAGATTTAGTGTCATTGCAAACAACACTCAAGTTAGTTTCAGAATTACTTTTTGAAAATAAGGTTGTTTTACAATCAAAACAATCAACAATTTTAGAATCGATGTTACCCTTTTCTTTAGCCCTAATTCAGCATCCAATTTAGCAAAGTCATCCCTCAATTTCAATTGATCTTTTAAAGCTTCTTGAGGTGATAAAGGAACTAAAGTAATAGGATGCTTACCACACATAAAGGAGTACTTGATGGTCTCACCATCATGCTTCACCTTGTTGTCATATTGCCATGGTCGACCAAGTAGTACATGACATGCTTACATTGGCAAAAAAATCACACAAAACGTCCTTCTTGTACCTGCCCAAAGAAAGAGAAACTAAAGTTTGCTTGTTAATCTTAATCTCCTGTATCATTGAACCATCCTAAACTATAAGGTTTAGGGTGTTTGGTAGTGGGTAATTGCAACTCCTTCACTAAATACACACTAGCTATGTTTTTACAACTCCCACCATCAATTATCACACTGCTAGGCTTCCCATTCGCATAACACCTAGTATGGAACAAGTTCTCCCTTTGATTTTGCACATCATCCTTTACATATGCACTCAAAGTTCTCCTAGCAACCAAACTCTTAAGTGGTGGTAACTCATCATCATCATCATCACTTGTAGCCACATCTTCCTTTTCATCATCTCCATCTCCACTAGATCCTAAGTTAAACTTCTTCATCTTCACTC
>AWUE01019849.1:0-19804 GCA_001974825.2 Corchorus olitorius | reverse complement strand
ATTTTAGCTTAAAGTTATGTTTTTTTTCTAAATTTAAAAATGATTCAAGGATGATATGTTTTACCACCTTGGATTATCTTTTGATTTTCTTGGAAGAAAACAAACTTGGAGCCAAAAATCAAAATTTCTTAAATCAAAAGAATAATTTGAAAGGAAATTGATTCCAAATTTGCCTTAACTTGGGTTTTAAGTTCTAAGTTTCGCTTCTTATGTTGATCCAATTAAACGTCCATTTAGCCTAAGTATGTTCTTTAATCAATGTGTCTTTGGCCATTTGAGGTCCTTCATTTCCTTTCCAATTGTCTTTGTTTTATTTGAGTGTTTTCTTTAAGGTTGTCCATTTTTCAATATTGTGCATTTTTTATCTCGAATGTTGCTAATGGTTTTCTTGATGTGCAGATAAGGTCCCCAGTTGTCCAATTTGCCCTTAGACCCCAACTTCTTTAATTTACTTGTTAATTTGATTATATTTGGGTTTGTAATTAATTTAAGTTAGTTTGATAATTAGTAGTTAGACACATGCATGCCATATCTATTCCCAGTTATTATAATTGTTTGCATTTCATGCCACCATTATAAGTTTCGATTATTAAAGAGCCGTTTTAACTATGACGAGCTAATCTCGGGTAAAGGTGCTCGGGCACGACCTCTCGAGATTTCGCCCCGAGATTGAATGACCTTTACGAATATCCCCGGAGGGCCGGGCTAGGTTCGTGAAGGCTAATTCAAGTAAACTCCTTTTGATTAATCAACTAATAAACCAGAATTTGCATTCATCATTTCATACATGCATTAATATTTAGGTCAACATTGAAGAATAAATGAAAAATGAAAAAAGAAAAAAATGAAAAAAAAAATGGAAAAGAATCAATAAGCAACCGTCTTTTATGATGATGGGTGGATTCTAAGTAAGTGTACTCGGGTACGAGTTCTTGGTTTCTGCTTCGAGATTGAGTTATACTTGAGATACCCCCATAATGCGTGGGAAGGGTCTCAAGTTGATTTCAAGTATACGGTTGTTTATTGATAAGTAAAAATTCACCCATTCAGGCATCATTAAGTATTCGTAGTGCCTCTTCTAGGAATTAATAAAATTTGAATGAGTAGAATCATCATTTCCTTTAAAAAGCAGACTAAAAGCAACCTTTTGTTATTGACCCGCAATTAGATCTAGTTTGACTTAGAGGTACCGTCACTTGACGGGCGTGCCAGGGGTGCTGATCCTTCCCTGGGCGTAAATGACTCCCGAACCTAGGTCTAGGTGACAAGACCGGACCCATAGGTTTAGTGGGTCTCATGCCAAGCACCGCACCTCATTAGACTGATTAAGACATTTAGGTGGCTAATCACACCTTAGAAAAAAGATTAGTGGCGACTCCATTTCCAACGTCGTTTCGACAGGGTTCCCCGGACCCGAACGTTTCGACAGCTTGGCGACTCCACTGGGGACTTTTAGAGAGTCAGGCCTCACTTAGTTTAAACAAGATCTAGGGTTAATAAAATGGTTGCTTTGCTTTGTTTTGGTTTGTTTTGTTTCGTTTGCTTATATGTTTTATTACTCTTGTGCTTTGATATTTCTGCTATCTTCACTCATATCTTGTTGTTTTCTTTGCCTCTTCTTGTGGTTAGTTACTAGGTCTGTCAGGTGTACTTTTAGGGTATTGGTAAGTTGTTCCTTCACACGCTCCACTTTATACTTTGCATTCATGCATGAGATCGCCTCAGACCCGGGCATACCTTTAGTTTTGGGAGGTATAATAGCAAGCCTTCGTGGGACTCGTATGTCCCCGTGCAGGTTGTGCGAAAAACCTCCACCCAAGGAAATTCTACTAGCCCAGTGATGGATACTAGTGGGTTGAATTGGGAACCTTTAGGTGAAGCTTCACCCGACATATAGTGGAGCGGCTTCCCGCCTAGGTAGAGCCAAACCCGTGAGGAGGAGTGTATTAGGTACACATAAGGAACACCTCTTACCCTTCTCGGTTTTTTAAGAAAAAAAGGGACTGTAGAGAGAGTAAGCTCTTTTACTCTCGGCAAATGTGCCAACCTGCTCTAGAAAACTCGCAACCCGAGTGTTTTTCAAGGAAAATATTTTGATCAATAAAAGAAGGGGCATGATTTTTCTATTTGATTTTCGGCTATTTGTTCACAGTTATGTTCAGTTAATAACGGGTTTTTGTTTCTTCCCTTTTGTCTTCATCTTTTTGCACATGCATCTGTATAACCTATTTGTGTTGCAGGTTTCATCTTTACATATCATGACATCATTTTTTTCGCAGTCTCATGCATTTATATATTCTATAATTGATCATGCATATCATTCATTTATTTACCAATATAAATTGCCATGTCATGTTGCACATTCTCATAGTTTGTCAAGTTATCATAACATCCATTTGTATATATGTTCATGCACCCATCATATCACATGACTTATCAGCATGTTGCACTGACATCATTTCATCACAAATACATATCATCATCAAGCATTCTGTGCATAGACTCTATCAAACTCAATGAAAGAGAGATAAGTGCTGACACTCTCTGGAGGAAAGGTTTCTCCTTAGTTAGGCCATGCCTAGGGAGACGATTGATGGAGTCCATTGTCAATAAGGATCTAATTGTTAATTCCTTCGTGCCGATTCAGGTGAAAAGGATTTCAATTCCCAACAAGAACCATGGATGATGCAATTGATCAAGTAGATAAAATGGAGAAAAATTCAGGGCAGATGGGGAAAGCATCAGAAGCAACGCCAAGAAAGTTGAGTTTGACACTAAGAAAGGAATGGGCAGATATGCAATTCAGACATGAAGATAGTGAACAATTGATAGAGAATGTCATGGTTAAAAACCCGTAGGGATCAGGTCCTGTTAATGCAACACAACAAGGGTCACAAAAGCAATTGTTCCATCATTTAGATACAAGCATTGCCCCAAAACTTCAAAACTCAGAAGAGGATCAAATTGGGATACAAAAGACTGAGTATGAACTATTAGATAAGAGGCTGAGAGTTATTGAGGGTACCCACATATATGGTTCTGTACACCCGAAGGATCTCTGTCTGATTTCAGATTTAATCATCCCACCGGGATTCAAAGTGCCCAAGTTTGACAAATACGATGGAATTGGTTGCCCCAAGACACACTTGACCATGTATTGTCGCAAGATGACTCCATACGTCCATGATGAGAAATTGATGATCTTTTGTTTTCAAGACAGTTTGACAGGGAGCGCGGCCAGATGGTATGCTCAGTTAGAGGCTAGTCGTATTGATACATGGGAAGGTTTGGCGAAGGCATTCCTCGCTCACTACAGATACGTGATAGAAACAACACCAAATTGACAACACTCACAAAGATGAGAATGAGATCAGGTGAAAGCTTCAGAGAATATGCAGTGAGATGGGAGGGATGTGGCCATACAGGTTAAAACTCCTCTAACCGAAAAGGACATGGTAGAACTCTTGATCCCGACACTTCCTGATCCATATTTTGAAAATATGCTTAGTAATTGGCCAGAGGATTTCACCAAACTCATCCGCCTTGGGGAGACGATTGAGGATGCTATTCGAAGTGGAAGGATAGTGGCTATGGAAAACGACCAAGGGCAAAGAAAGAGGAAAGGAGTGAAATGGGTGAGCATAATTTTGTTGGGCATGTTGGACGAAATACAAGGCATGGCAAGTTCATATCCCGGAAGAAAGCTCGAGATATAAATCATTCTGAGATTGCTCAACTGTCAATCCCAATTACTGATCTTCTACCGCTACTGATTCAGAATCAATTTATCTCTCCAATAGCCATGAAATCAGTTCCTGATCCATCGGCAAGAAGTTATGACCCAAGCAGTAAATGTGATTACCACATGGGGGTTGTTGGGCATTCAACAGAAAACTGCAGGCAACTAAAAGAAAAAATTGGTGACTTGATCAAGAGTGGTACACTTACTCCTGGACTTCTCGAGCAATGGAAGGTCGCCTAGCTTCAACTTAACCCAAGGAGGGGAAGAGCACTTGCAAAAAAGGGGAATTTCTCGAAACTTTGAAACTCTCATTACATGAGCATGGCATGGGCATAGCATTTTGAATTTAGTGATGTTTTACTGTTTTTGCTAGTTTAAATTATTCACTCTTGTTTTAGTAATCTTTGTTAATAAATAAGAAGGAGACTTTCTTAAAATTTAATATCACAAGAATTTTGAGGTTTGGTGTTCACCATTTGGAAAGATCTCTGATTGATTCTCAAAGGCACTTGGAAAGGCAATTATTTTGGTACAGGCAATGAACAAAGGAATAATGAATTTTGTGAAAAGAAAAAAAAAGTTTTCAAAATGGGATTTTCGTTCGAAATTGGATTTTAATGTGAAAACCTTGATTTTGTCAACGCTATGCCCAAAACACAAACACCAAGATAGTTGAAACCAAAAGAAGTCCATGAGCCAAAATTCTCACATTTTTCTACAGAGATCCATTTGGTCTACTTTTCTTTTGTTTATACATTAAGACAGTCATTTCAAAAGGGCTAAAATCATCACATTCTTATTTCATGGGGCAAATTTGTTCGATAGAACGCATTCAAATCACTTTGGCGTCTAAGCAGAGAATCATTTTTCCTGATCATTTCAGTTGTCAGACAATAATACCTCTCTTATCCTTGCGATTAACTGAATCAGTCTTCACTTCAACTCAGTGGAATACAAGATTGCCTAGATCTAGTTCACAAAAAGGTCATCTGACTAAAAGGGGATACGAGACATCACTCCAAAAAAATTCCCATAAAAAAATGAAAAAATAAAGAAAAGAATGAATGAAAAATGAAAGTGAAAATAAAGGCACTTGGAATATCCGGAGGAGTCCAACGAAATGGTTTTCAAAAGAGTCATGGTTTTCAAAGAAGATTTTGATAAAATCGATTTCCAAAAATGATTTCGAAACTCGTTTTCTCGAGGAATGCTCTTCAACGAAAATGTTCAATCTTGAAGTGATAAATGGCCTTCTTTCATATTCCCTTCACTTGTAGAAAATATCCATTGTTGTCCCTCTTTGAGCCTAATTGATGTCTTTTCAAATAAACCCTAATCAAGGATCACCCTCCATACTAGGGGGGCAAAGGTAAAGAAGGATCAGCTTTAAAAAAACGGGTTTGCATTCAATATTTGAATGGGGCATCCCGATAGTGATTGAGTCCACTCCATCAAGAAATTCAATCAAAAATCAATAAAAATAATTCAAATTCAAAATCAAAATCAAAATCAAAAATGGAATTGATTGAAGGAGCAAAGGACAATTGGTATGATAAGATCCTTCACATGACAAAAATGATCCTTGATTCAAATACCCTCAAACACATCTTTGAGTCTTTATATCCTTTCTTTGGCAACCCAGAACCAAGCCTACACTATGTGCCTAATAAAAGTCCATTGTTGATCAAGTGAGAATATTCGAGAAGAGACTGTTCCACAACTAAAATAGTCCTTTTTGCAAAATGTTTTGGTCAAAACTTTTAAAAAGAGTTTTTGGGTTAATTTGGAGTTTTCAAGTACACAAAAAAAAAGAATGAAAAAAGAAAAAGAGAAAAAAGGAAAGAATAGAGCTCTAGGGTGAAAACCCGAAAGGGCAGTCTAGAGCAATAATGGGAGTCCGCGAAGTCTCTTAAAGTTTTCAACAGAAAGCATTCAGAAATGAGACCTCTATCAGATGAGTGAGTTGCTTAACTCATGGGTAATCAAAAGGGAAGGTCACCAAACAGTTCAACTTAACAAGAAGGAGCCAATTCATTGAAGTCATACCCTTGATGATATTCTTTCATTCACTTCTTGAACCATATGTCCAAATAACCAGTGTTGACTCAAACTGTTTTGAATGAAGGTTGATTTGATTGTGCTTAAAAAATGGTGAATGAAATGACTTTCAGAAAATGAATTTTTGTTAATAGAATTGCATTCCATTTGTAAGCAAAGGGTGAAGTATGCCGATTACTTCCAAATTGTCAAAGTTCCTTGATCAAGGGGCATTCTGAATGGTGTCCACCAATTCTCTTTTGAAAAAATTGATTAAAATTTTCTTCAGGTTTGTTTGTAAAGAATTAATGGTTTGGAATAATGGGGCAATACATGTTGAAAGCATAGCATTTTTGAGATAATATTTATTATGATTATTCAGAAATGATGGTTTCTTGTAAAGTTGTTTTGAACAGTGATAGGTTTCAAAAAGGGATTAAACATGCGATTAACAAGCCAAGACTTCCAGTTGAAGCGGGTTCTCTCTAAGTCAGGTGCAAAGTCTAGAAGTGGATAAAATAGGCATTTGATCAAAAAGGGAAGTTAATTGAACACCATTCTTCTTTAAAGTGATTCAACATACATTCTATGCATTCATGAACGCTCATGCATACATGCACGCATTGGGGCAATGCATCATCATATATTCATGACAGGTACATGTAAGGAAAGAAGACAACCGGCGCTTGGAAAGCAAAGACAAAATCACAAATTTTGAGTGGAGTTCAAACAATTTAAGGTTTCACAGTATCAGGATCATATTTGGAGCAAGCATGAAAGCATCAAAGTGGAAAAAAAAACAAATCCAGGGATAAATCAAGAAGAACAGAAATGAAGCAAAGCTAAGAAAGCAAAGATTCAAAATGATGTCGAGAAGCTTCAATCACAACTTCAGATTCTGAGTTATTCTTCAAGTTATCAAAGTTGACCGCAAATTGGTCCTCTTTCATCATCAATCAAGAAGTTTTCAATTGCAACATCAGATTCAGAGTTATTTTCCAAAGGTATTTTCTTCCAAAATCACTTCTACATGAATCATTCGATCCGAATGATTAGGCTTTTCCACAAGCCAAACTCGTTTCCATACGAGTCAGTTTAAGCCTTGGTTCCATCCAAGCCATATAGGCTTTTCCACAAGCCAAACTCGTTTCCATACGAGTCAAGCCTCACTTCCAATTAGGCTCGATTTAAGCTTATTTCCATTTGATAAAACCTCCGGCTATCATTTCATTTTATCAAGTTTTTCACCAAAGATTCATGTTTAAGCTAAAATCCTTGGTCAAGGTCTCTATTCAGAGTTTGCGTTGGTAAGTCCTCTGGGCACGAATTCAGAAACCTCCGGGTATTAATTCTGATAAGTCCTCCGGGCAATTGATAAAACCTCCGGGTGCCATTTGATTTCATCAATTTTTTCATCAAAAGTTCATGTTTAAGTTAAAATCCTTGTTCTAGGTCTCAATTCACAGTTTGCATTGGTAAGTCCTCCGGGCACAAATTCAGAAACCTCCGGGTATTAATTCTGATAAGTCTTCCGGGCAATTGATAAAACCTCCGGGTGCCATTTGATTTCATCAAGTTTTTCATCAAAAGTTCATGTTTAAGTTAAAATCCTTGTTTAAGGTCTCTTTTCAGAGTTTGCATTGATAAAAAACCTTTGGGCACCTCATTTTTTCTTCAAGATTTATTCTATTTTATTGGTTAATTTCCATCCTGGTTGAGGATCATTGCTTTATTTTGATCCTGGTTGAGGATCGTTGCTTTATTTTAATCCTGGTTGAGGATCGTTGCTTTATTTTAATCCTGTTTGAGGATCATTGCTTTATGTTGATCCTGTTTGAGGATCATTGCTATATTTTAATCCTGTTTGAGGATCATTTGCTTTATTTTAATCTTGTTTGAGGGTCATTTGCTTTATTTTAATCCTGGTTGAGGATCATTGCTTTATTTTAATCCTGGTTGAGGATCGTTGCTTTATTTTAATCCTGGTTGAGGATCGTTGCTTTATTTTAATCCTGGTTGAGGATCGTTATTTTAATCCTGGTTGAGGATCATTACATCATTTTAATCCTGGTTGAGGATCGTTGCTTTATTTTAATCCTGGTTGAGGATCGTTGCTTTATTTTAATCCTGTTTGAGGATCATTGCTTTATGTTGATCCTGTTTGAGGATCATTGCTATATTTTAATCCTGTTTGAGGATCATTTGCTTTATTTTAATCCTGGTTGAAGATCATTGCTTCATTTTAATCCTGTTTGAGGATCATTGCTTTATGTTAATCCTGTTTGAGGATCATTGCTCTATTTTAATCTTGTTTGAGGATCATTGCTTTATGTTAATCCTGTTTGAGGATCATTGCTTTATTGTAATCCTGTTTGAGGATCATTGCTTTATGTTAATCATGTTTGAGGATCATTGCTTTATTCTAATCCTGGTTGAGGATCATCACTTCATTTTAATCTTGGTTGAGGATCATTGCTTTATTTTAATCCTGGTTTCGGATCATTGCTTTATATTAATCCTGGTTGAGGATCATTGCTTTATTTTAATCCTGGTTAAGGATCATTGCTTCATTTTAATCCTGATTGAGGATATTCGCTCCATTTTAATCATGGTTGAGGATATTTGCATCATTTTAATCCTGGTTGAGGATTGTTGCTTTATTTTAATCATAGTTGAAGGCCATTGCTTTATTTTAATCCTGGTTGAGGATCATCGCTATATTTTTATCCTGATTTATCATTACTTTGGTTTATTTGAATTTTTATCAGTTATGTTTCAGTCATGATTTACTATTATTGTTTTGCCAAGTTTTATTTCGATTTTGGTTCAGGATCATTACTTGTCAATTAATTGCAGAATCATGTTCAGAATTGTTGCTTTCATCGGTTAGTTTCAGGATCCTATTCAAGGATCTTTTTTCTTCGAATTTCATCTTCAGAGGCTGCTTTGAGCTTTATTTTAGGACTTCTTTTCCAGTCTTTGTTTAGCTTTCTCTGCTTGAAAAAATGGGTGTCCACGTCTTTGCGCACTTTCTAACTCTCAGAAAGTATACAAACTACTTTTTTGTAAACCTCCTGATATTTAGAAAGCACGCAAAGAGGGGCAGCTGTAGACACCCATTTTTATCCATATCCTATCAATTTTAATCAGTTTATTGCTTAATTGGCATTAGGGTCATCTAGGGGCATTTTGGTCATTCTTATGTTCAGGGGGCATTTTGATCATTTTGCACATTCAGGGGCATTTTGGTCAGTTTAGGTTCACTTTTAATTTAAATTAGCAAATTCATCTCTTAGTCATCTATATTGCATTTGAAAGGAAAAAATATTGTAATCCGCATATTTATATTTCTTGCATGTTATCATTAGTAAGTTGGCGTTTTTGCTTAAACCTAATATGGGTTCATGTTTAACTAATTGGGCATTCTCATTATATGTTTGCATTTCTAGCATATTTTAGTATGGGCATTTTGGTTAAATAGAAAAGTACAAAAAAAATGTGTAAAAGGAAAATCACAAAAAAAGGAACATAGGGATTACAAATTGATCATACATTCACCTTCCTCTCCCTAAATCTAACTTAGTCATGTAGCCATCAAGGTGGCATTCACATTTTCAATCTGGGAAAGTTTTGACTTTGGGACATTATATGCCACATTCTGCTATATATATACATGTTGTTGCCTTCATACAAGGTTGGTTACAAGAGGGGAAAGGACACCCATGTCGCGCTTAGCGCTCTACTAGGACTAAATCCCCAACGTTTCAGCCTCCGGGAACCAAACCTTCTTAGCTTTTGATTTCTTGATTAGAGGCAATCCAAAGCGAGGCAAACCAGAATTGGAGCAAGTAGAAGTGTCAAACCAGTGCGCTCGAACCATCCCTCGACACAAATCAAAGTTTACTATCGAGGTAATTCATCTCATGACACTTCAACCAAGGACAGGACCAATTGAGAACTATCAAGTGTAGAAGCAAACAGATGTTACAAGGGCTATCAGTGAGTGCAAATACACATTAAACAGACAAGTCCAAATGATCAAAGCATTAAAGCATCTCAGGGGGCTACTTTAGTCAAGGCCAATTTTTATGCAACAAAGAAATACAAGGGAATCGAGACAGAGCATAACAAGACAGCCAACAAATTTCCTATGCTTTTTGGCAAACAGTGTTAATAAAGTCAACTATGTACAGCAGTTTAGCAAAGAAGCAGAGATCATGCAAGGCTAAAATCTAGGGATTTAAAAGCTTTCAATTTAGCAAGCATGGAGCAGGAGCATTCAAGCATCACAATGTCATTGTTGGGTATTGTAATTAAACAAATCAGCACACATTTTTGGGCATATAGCAGCATATACATGTCAGTTCCAGCAGCATTATCCAATAAAAGTCAAAAAAGGATTCTAAGATCAAGTTCCCCAAGCAGTTATACAGAGAGAGAAGATACCTGAAGAAGATTCCACCTGGCCAGCTCATCAAGGCCACCTCAATCTCCTTCCTGGACTGATCTCAGCATGCTCAATGAATTTACCTACAGAAAGAAAAGGACAAAGGAATTAGTTAGAGGAAAAAAATGGAAGAAACGGAATTGAGCCCTCTGCTCTTATCCTCACACACACACATTCTGCGAGGGTGGCACAGATTCTCCTCCCCTACCACACTGACTCTCGAACCTTCCCACAATACACAAAAAAACTACACACCTTTCTCTCGAGAAATCTCTCATCTTCTCAACCACAAACTCTCACTGAATACACACTACACAGATTCGACACCACTCCCTCCCATGAACGATTCTCTCCTCTCCATCAATAATCTCTCTATCCATAGAACCTCTCGACACTTTCCTCCCTCTGATCATCAGATGATCATCTTCAATAAGCTCCCTACACACTCTTGATTCTCTCTCCCTTCACACTCTTTGAAAAACAGAATCTTTGAACCAAAAAAAAGGGAAAAAACTCAGACTCCCTCTCTACGAACACTGATCTCACCTCTCCATTTTCTCTCGATTATTCCATTGTAAACAGATAAGGAAAACTCTACACAGAAAACTAGTCTTCCCTCTCAACTCTGATTTTCCTACCCACAGCCTCTCTCTCCAACTCTCAAACACACAATAACCATACACCCAAAGAAAAAAACGCATTTTCGATTTAAAAAGTGAGAGTTAAGGCTCATCGTAAAAAATTGGGGCTTTTCAAAATTAAGATGATATTTGAGAAATTTGAAGGAGGAAGATGGAGGGAAGGATATGAGGAAGAACATACCTGAAGGATGAGAAGATCCGATGGTTAAATCGTCGGATCCGAAAGCTTCATGGTGCTTCGGGTGACGCTTGACCCACGGGTTCAAGGGCTGGTTTCGATGATTCAACGCAGAAGGACTTTGAAGGATCCAAAAAACCAAGGTGATGGCTTAGACTTGCAGCGGTTGAACAAGATTTGGTAAGGGCTTGAAGAAGGGGAAGCTCCTGAGAAAGAAGCCGTCGAGGGAAGAAGAAGAGGAGAGGAAGAAGAAGAGAAGAGTCGAGGGATATAAAGCCCTTTTCGGAACGACGTCGTTTTACAAGGTATCTTCTTTTACTTTTGCCTCCAAGCTTGTAATTTATTCAATTTAGTCCTCAGTCCATGTGTTTTGAGCTTACTTCTTTTGTGATTATGTTTTTTTTTCTTACTTTGTTTTCTCTAGATTCATGATATAAATGGGTGATTGTTAAATGATTATATGTTTATGCCATTATGTGACCAATTTAATTTTGAGTAAGTTAATTTGTTGATCAAAGTATCAATTTGGTCTAAAGATGTCATCTTTAATTGGTGGTTCATAGTAAGTTTGGTCCATATTGCTTTATTTTTGTTTAAATTGCATGCTCTCATGATAAAGTTGTGACCTTTGTTAATTATAGCATGATATGATTTTTGGTAAGATTGTGGTTGCATTCCTTAGAAATCTAATACCATGCTTAGTGAAAGTCAAGTCTTGAAGTGTTGATTTCATTGTTTTTTCTAGGAATGATTCCTTTGGTTTATGATTTCTAATTGAGTTAACTTTAATTTGGGAAATTGGGATTTTAGCTTAAAGTTATGTTTTTTTTCTTAAATTTAAAAATGATTCAAGGATGATATGTTTTACCACCTTGGATTATCTTTTGATTTTCTTGGAAGAAAACAAACTTGGAGCCAAAAATCAAAATTTCTTAAATCAAAAAAATAATTTGAAAGGAAATTGATTCCGAATTTGTCTTAACTTGGGTTTTAAGTTCTAAGTTTCGCTTCTTATGTTGATCCAATTAAACGTCCATTTAGCCTAAGTATGCTCTTTAATCAATGTGTCTTTGGCCATTTGAGGTCCTTCATTTCCTTTCCAATTGTCTTGGTTTTATTTGAGTGTTTTCTTTAAGGTTGTCCATTTTTCAATATTGTGCATTTTTTTATCTCGAATGTTGCTAATGGTTTTCTTGATGTGCAGATAAGGTCCCCAGTTGTCCAATTGGCCTTAGACCCCAACTTCTTTAATTTACTTGTTAATTTGATTATATTTGGGTTTGTAATTAATTTAAGTTAGTTTGATAATTAGTAGTTAGACACATGCATGCCATATCTATTCCCAGTTATTATAATTGTTTGCATTTCATGCCACCATTATAAGTTTCGATTAATAAAGAGGCGTTTTAACTATGACGGGCTAATCTCGGGTAAAGGTGCTCGGGCACGACGTCTCGAGATTTCGCCCCGAGATTGAATGACCTTTACGAATATCCCCGGAGGGCCGGGCTAGGTTCGTGAAGGCCAATTCAAGTAAACTCCTTTTTATTAATCAACTAATAAACCGGAATTTGCATTCATCATTTCATACATGCATTAATATTTTGGTCAAAATTGAAGAATAAATGAAAAATGAAAAAAAGGAAAAAATGTAAAAAAAAAAAACTGGAAAAGAATCAATAAGCAACCGTCTTTTATGATGACGGGTGGATTCTAAGTAAGTGTACTCGGGTACGAGTTCTTGGTTTCTACTTCGAGATTGAGTTATACTTGAGATACCCCCATAATGCGTGGGAAGGGTCTCAAGTTGATTTCAAGTATACGGTTGTTTATTGATAAGTAAAAATTCACCCATTCAGGCATCATTAAGTATTCGTAGTGCCTCTTCTAGGAATTAATAAAATTTGAATGAGTAGAATCATCATTTCCTTTAAAAAGCAGACTAAAAGCAACCTTTTGTTATTGACCCGAAATTATATCTAGTTTGGCTTAGAGGTATCGTCACTTGACGGGCGTGCCAGGGGTGCTAATCCTTCCCTGGGCGTAAATGACTCCCGAACCTAGGTCTAGGTGACAAGACCGGACCCATAGGTTTAGTGGGTCCCATGCCAAGCACCGGACCTCATTAGACTGATTAAGACATTTAGGTGGCTAATCACACCTTAGAAAAAAGATTAGTGGCGACTCCATTTCCAACGTCGTTTCGACAGGGTTCCCCGGACCCGAACGTTTCGACAAGTGGTACAGCTTATGAAAGTGAAGGTGGATGACAACATGATTTGGACCGCTCTTATCAATGCTTCACATTTAATGAAGTCGATATGGTCCCAACTATTGAAGAATACGCCCAGTTATTGAGACTGTAGGCCATTGATGAAAACTCTAGAGTCTTTATAAGGGGAAACAAGTCAACAACAATATCAGTATTAGCAGATCTCATTTGTATGCAGAGAGAAGTGTATGATAAGTACTGGAAGACCAAGGATTTCTCAGATGGGCTGGCGGCACAATGTCTTAAAGAATTTGTGAGGGAGAACTCGAACCCCCCTCAAGGGCAGGATATTATGGCTGTGTTGGTATACGGAATGGTGGTCTTCCCTAAAACATTGGGACAGGTGAACTCATACGTGATCCATCTAGTGGATGCCATCAAAAGGGGGAATAATCCAGTCCTCGCAATTATAGCAGAAACTATCAGGTCTCTTAATCACTGTTGATTAAAAGGGGGACGATTCAAAGGTTGTGCACAGTTGCTGACTATTTGCTTCAAGGGACATTTTGAATGTATCGAGTCTCACTTCACTCTGCCAATCCATCTTAAGGAAGAAGCAAACCCAATCGGAGAATTCCTTGCTAGCAAATGGCCCGCGGGTAAAACTAAGGGACAATGGATGAAGTTTCTAGGGACTCTCAAAGCTGATCAGGTTAATTAGGTTGCCCCGTGGTTCCATCCTACTTCTGTAGCTTATTGCTGTGGACCTAACCCAGGGTGCCATTGTTTGGGTTACGGGGTGTCACTAGTTATTCTCTCATAATGGTTAGGAGGCAATATGGAGCGGACCAATTCATTCTGGCTACCCATGGATTAAACAGTATCGATTTCGAATATGGGGAAGATCGTTCCAAGCAAAAGGCTCAGGAACTCAGGAATACGCTCAGGCAAATGGTCTTTGTGAAGAAATTCGGGAGATCTACTCGGGTGACACCGGAATACCCGGATTGGCACCGCAAGAGGGTGAAAGATATCAAGGTGCCCCCTCCCAATGATCCTAATGCCGCAGTGAGAGAAGAAATGGAAGACATAGTTATGAGGTTGACAATCCAGTATGAAAGAGAAAGAAATGACAGTGAAGCCCAGAGACTAGCAGAAGTTAACCAACAGCTGATGTTGAAACAAGAAGAGGCAGAAAGAAAGGCCAGAGAGATGGAAGCAGAGGAAGAAGCCAAGGATGTGAAGAAGTTGAAAGAAAAGGTTGAAGCTAAAAATCGGAAGCTTGAAGGGGACTTTAAGATTGAATGCAAAGAAGTGGCGAGGTTGACAAAGAGAAACAAAGCTAGCGAACTCGCAACAAGATATTTCAAGGAGAGGCTAGACTTTGAGAAAGGGGAATGCTCTATAAGAGATCAGCAAGTGAAAACCTTAGACCGCGACTTGAGAAAGGTCAGAAGAGAAGGGGAAAGGGCCCAAAGTGAACTGGAAGCGGAAAGGGCCAAGGTGAGGGTAGCCGAAGCATCCAGAGCATAGGCAGAGGCAAACTTAGAATTCCACAAGCAGGCAGCTAGGATAAACAAGCAAGAATTTGAGGAAGTTAATGGGATGCTGAGGAACTTGGAGGAGCAATATGGGAGGCTGAGAGCTGAATGGTATGACCTAAAAGAGCAAGGATTTTCTCAGCAAAGGGCTTATCAAGAGAGGTGTGATCAGATTCGCTTCTTGCTAGAAAAGATCCAAATTGGGCTGCGACAGATAGAGGATATCAAGGACCAGGCTGGGAATATATTGCTGTGCGTGGCACCATTTAACAGACGCCTTCAGCCGGTAGCTGACTTCTTGGAGAACACCATCGGCCAATGCAATGGAGCTATTGCCTACTTCCAGCAGCTCGTGGGAAAACAACAGTACTGAATCTTTTGTAATAGAGTAGTATTCTAGTATCGATGATATTTGTGAACAATTCAGGGCATGTACAAGTATCTTTGATTCGAGTTTCAGTTTAAGACAATGGCCTGTAATTAAATTATCCTCGCTTTATGTTTACAAACAATGGTGTGTGGCTAAGATGCTTTCTATCAATGAAGAATATGCAGTTATGGTATTTCAAGACCAGGAAATCCCAAATATCTTCCTATATCTTGAATGATGACTCAGTAGGATCATGCATCATAACATTCATTTGCATCATTTGCATAAGGACAAAAGCCCTGATTATTAACAAAATTGTAAATGGCCACGGCTTTTGACCTGTGGAAGTTCCTACCAAGTCGTGGAGGGACTCCACGCCCTTAAAAATCTTGAAAAACTCGATAAACAAAGATTAATTACTAGCAACTAAAATAAATTCAGGTAAAAAAAGATAGCTCCACCCAGAAAGATATATCAACAAACCCAGCAGTACAATACCAGATCTAAGGCCAAAAGGATGGACGAGCAGGCCACGGAAATTCAGCAATTGAGAGGAAATAAGGCGCAAAGACGAAGAACTCAAGCGCGGAGATGAAGAAGCACAGCGCCGAGAGGACGCGACGAATGCCAAGATAGAGTAGTTATTGGGAATGATGTATCAGTTTACAAAAGGGAAAGTTGTGGCAGATAACACTCAGGAGGTGGAAGACCCAACCAGAGCTGACCTTGGGGAAAGCTCAGGACTGACTGGGCTCGGGATCTGATCGGTCGTTGAACAAACCACAAGATAAATCCCCACAAACCTATAACTATTAGCTAGGGCAAGTAGGAGTCGAATCCCACAGAGAAGGTGGAAACAAATTAAAGCCAAATTACACTAAAGAAAGTCTTACCAAAGGGGATTTTTTATGGGTTTTCAAAATAGGTAAACTAAACTAGAAAACAATTAAATAAAACTAAACTAATGATCTAGAAAATAAATTGAGAAAAACAATTAATTGAAAACATACTTCTTTTCCTCTAGGTAATTATTTTGATCAAATAAATCATGGATCATAGACACAAGGCATGAATTTGACTTAAATTGCAATCAATTAAGAATCATAAATTACTCCAAATCGATATATAGCCTAAGACGTAGACATCAATTTTCATTGGAATAAAGTAATCCTTTTAACATCTTAAACAACTCCACTTGAATAATTGGTATAGGAGAGGAATACTCAACCCTCCAACATGCTAATAAAAGTTAGTCTGCATCTCGCTAAAACTAATTTCTATTGTTTCTAATCAAGCATCACCCTGTGAAGAATCATAGAACAAGCATTAAGATTTACTTTTCCGCATGCATGATAAATCAATACCAAACTCATCTACATCTATTACCATCTCGGCCTATAGATTTCAACAAGGTTTGATAATCCCATTGAACCTAGGACTCCTAGAATTACAACTGTTACTTGGACCAATATTAGCTTGACTTAAGCTAACTTGAATCTAACAATAGCATTCATACTTATCAAGATAAAGTGGCCATCTAAATCTACCAAAACATGAACACATAAGATGAAGTACAGGGATAAGAAACATATTCAAACAAAAAAATCAAATTATTAAGAACAAAAGTCTCACCATAAATTTATTGATAAAAAATACCTAGGAAAAAGAAGTATAAAGGTTTAACCTCTCATGGATTGGAGAGATTGAAAACTTACAAACCGAAGAGGAAAAGAGGAGGAGGCGGCTGCCTCCTCTCCAAACCGCAGAAACCCTAAGAAAAGTTGTGTTGTTAGTTGTAGAGAAGTTCTCTTTAGAGTTCTAGGATAAGAGGGTATATATAGGGGGTTGCCTAGGGTTTAATTTAGAGTTCTAGATGACTTAAACTAACCCTAGGGACGTTTTGGGCTGTTCTCCATATCTTCAAGCTGACCCAAATAGATTTTATGGGCTCAATTGATCAAAAACGCAAGTCAGGCCCAAGACAGATTATGTCCGCAGACTTCAGGGGCATTTTCGTCCATGAAAAAGTCAGATCTGGGCTTCAACCGAAACACGAAAGTTGTAGCTCTTGGAGTTAGCTTTCCAACGCATATTTATATGCCTCATTTGGAGCTCTGGATCAAAAGTTATGGCTGTTTTCCCAAACTGTCGCCAAATCTGGAAAGTATTGAAGTAGCTTCAAGAGGAAGTGACATGGGAATGTCGACGCTGGTTGCTGAGCGCGCGCAGGACAAGGACCCCGACTCCACCTGGGCGCCCACATGGTTGCCTTGAGCACCCATGTGATCTGCTTGAGGACCCAGGTGGGCAATGTCACGACTCTAGCTGGGTGCCCACATGGTTTGTCCGAAGACCCATGTGTTTCGCCTGATCACCCAGATGGGCTGTGTCATAGTTCATCACCTTGACATGTCTTCTTGCCTTGAACTTATCTTTGCTCCTTTGCCTTGAAAACACCAAGCAATCAACTTTATGACTTTGACTAGCATAAAATTGACTCTTCAAGCTCTTCAATCACGAACATGTTGGCTCCAATATAAGGCATAATCAACACCTATGAACACAAATATAACCAATATAAGGCATAATCAAGTATAAAATACCCAAAAAGCATAGGAAAATGACCATAAAAAGATGTATGATTTTGGTCTGATCAGGATCGGACATGGCAACATGGCGCAAGTTAATCTGCTGATATCCAGTGGAACACAGTTTGCTTATCCACCACTGTCAGGAGTAGCAGCTGGGACTTTCATTCCCCGTCCACCGAGGCCCCACCAGGGTGTCGGAATCGGACCATCTGATCCTCCAGCATTTCATTCTGGAATCGAGGCTATATCTATGCCTCTACAGGATTACTCTTATATATACCAACCAGGGGTAGCAGCTACAAAGCCCATTGATTTGACGGGGGCAAGGGGATCCCAGAAGATTGATTTCACTGAAGACAGCAAACGCAAGTTGAGCTTGATAGAGGAAAGACTTCGTGGGTTGGAAGGATCCAGCAGCTATTATAGTCTTATAGATACCTTAGAATTGTCGTTGGTGGAAGGGCTAGTGATACCTCCGAAATTCAAGGCCCCCGAATTTGAGAAGTTCGACAGGACTAGAGATTATCCACACAACCACTTGAGAAGTTACACCAGGATGATGGGACCTTATGCAACCAACGAGAAGCTCATGTTTCACTGTTTCCAAGATAGCCTAACGGGGACAGCTTCCACCTGGTATAATCAGCTCGATAGGCATCGTATCCATTCGTGGGATGATCTTGCAAAAGCCTTCGTCGACCAATACAAGTATTTGGTTGAGTTAGCCCCATCTAGGGAAACCCTGAAAGCCATGGAAAGAAAGCCAACTGAGAGTTATACAGAGTTTGCACAAAGATGGAGGGATAAGGCTTCTCAGGTCAGGCCACGAATAGAGGAGTCGGAAATTTCTGGTCTCTTTATTGATACCCAGAAATCTGTCTTTTTCGAAAAATTGTTCAACTTGGCATCTGAGCCCTTCGCAAAGATCGTGGTGATAGGGCAAAAGTTGGACAATAGCATCAAATCAGGGAGGATTGTTTTTTCGGATGAAGCCAAGAGGGGGCAGGTGGTGAGGAAGAAAGAAGAGGTCAACAATGCGGGATATCAGCCCCAAATACCTATCCGACCTTATTATCCACCCTATACCTACAATCACCCGCAGTATAACCAAAACTCGATCAATTACTACCGTCCACCAATGTCAGTTCCATATTCTTACCAACCAGTCAACAATGTAGGGGGCCCGTCTTACAGACCGCCAGCACCAAATCCTCAGCCCATAGCTCCCCCACAGCCGGTCAACCAACTCAATCCTCCAAGGGCCGCTCCACGCCCAGCCAGGGAGCCAATTGACCCTATTCCTTACACATACTCAGAACTACTACCTCAGTTAGTACAACAAAATCTGATCCGATGCACACCATACCCTCACACTCTACAGCCTCCTTGCCCGGCGTGGTACGATGTCAACGCTTACTGTGAATTCCATTGTGGAGCTCGAGGACATTCAACGGAGAATTGTATGAGATTGAAGTGAGAGGTGCAAGCCCTGGTGAAGGGTGGAAAACTCAGTTTCCCAAAAGCGGCACAAACGAATACCGTTGGAAATCCACTACCTAACCATAACAATGGATAGGTTGGGGCTGTATACGGTGGAGAATTTGTGGTAAGAGATGTCAGTAGGGTTGTTACTCCTATGGCGGTGGTGTACAATACCTTCGTAAAAGCTGGTTTGATGGAGTCGGGGCAATACGATGGAGATGTTAGTGGTGAAGAGTGCCCCATGCACAAAGGACACACCATTCAGCATTGCAAGGAGTTCAAGGCCTTTGTTCAGAGAATGATGAATGAATCCAGGATCCAGTTCTATTATGAGGTTTCGGTTGGAGAAGTCGGTATGGTGACAGAAGAGCATAAGCCAAAACCATTTGTACCCGCCTTACCAACTAGGTTGCCGCCACCACCATTTGTACCAACACTCCCGATAGTGCAACCATTTATTCCAAAGCTACCCACGGTGATGCCGCAACACATGATAAGTCCAACCATGCCAATGGTGGTTAATCCACCTAGGCCCTTTGCCTATGACAACAATCCCTGTGTGC
>AWUE01019848.1:0-12431 GCA_001974825.2 Corchorus olitorius | reverse complement strand
TTCGTGAAGGCCGGTATGATGGAATCAGGACAATATGATGAGGATGTTAATGGTGAAGAATGCCCCATGCACAAGGGACACACCATCCAACATTGCAAGGAGTTCAAGGCCTTTGTTCAAAAGATGATGAATGAATCCATGATTCAATTTTACTTTGAAGTTCCAGTGGGAGAAGTCAGTATGGTGAAGGAGGAGCATAAGCCGAAACCGTTTGTCCCCGCCTTACCAACTATGTTGCCACCACCACCATTTGTACCAACACTCCCGATAGTGCAACCCTTTATCCCAAAACTACCTACGGTGATGCCGCAGCACATGATGAGCCCAACCACACCAATGGTGGTTAATCCTCCTAGGTCGTTCGCCTATGACAACTATCCCCTGTGTGCCTTGGAAATATGAAGTGAGCCTATCGCCCCAGGTGGTAGAAGGACAAGATGAAGCCGACTTGGCAAACCTAAGTGGGGTTGGGAACATGACAAGGAGTGGTCGATGTTATTCACCACCAGTGAAGGAGATGATACAGAAAGAAGAAGAGTTAGAGAAGGTGTGTCCTGCTGATAAGCCTATGGAGATGGAACAAGGTCAATCATCTGCTCAAGGAGAAACGGGGAAGCTAGACTTTACAGAGAAAGAAGCGTGTGAATTTCTCAGGATCATAAAACACAGCGAATATAGTGTGGTGGACCAATTGAAAAAAACGCCCGCTAAAATTTCCATTTTATCCCTCCTACTCAACTTAGTGGCGCATCGTAAAGCTCTACTACGGGTGTTGAGTCAAGCGTATGTAGACCAGGGAATCATGGTGGATAACTTGGATTATATCGTGGGGAACATCACGGCTGGTCATATCACCTTCACTGATGAAGGCATCCTGCCCGGAGGGAGAAACAGTCTAAAAACTTTGTACATATCGGCCAGATGTAATGGATTCCACATTGGCTGAATGCTGATTGACAACAGATCTGCCTTGAATATTATGCCTTATCACTCATTAGAGAAGCTGCTGGTAGACTTCTCCCATATCAAACCAAACAACATGATCGTGAGGGCCTTCGACGGAACAACTCGCTCAGTAAGGGGTGACATTGAGCTCCAGATGAAAATCGGAGGAGTGGAATTCTTGATGACCTTCCAAGTGATGGACATTAACCCTTCATATTCTTGTTTGTTGGGGAGGCCTTGGTTCCATATGGTCGGAGCAGTACCATCTACTCTGCATCAGGCGGTCAAGTTCCAGATAGGAAACAAGTTAATAGAGATTAAAGTAGAGAGGGACATCATGGCTGCACAGACTCATAACACCCCATATATTGAAGCAACGGAAGAGGGTCTAAAAGATACTTTCCGCTCGTTTGAAGTTGCAGAACTGACCCACGTCAAGGAAGGGCGAAGGTTGCCTAAGCCACATGTGACCAAGAATTGGATAATGCAGATAAAGTAGCTGATAGGAAAGGGATGGAAAACAGGATGCGGTTTGGGGAAGAGACTCCAGGGAATCAGAGAGGCCATTTCTACACCGAAGTATAGCTTTACGTTCGGTCTGGGTTATAAGCCCACAAGGAAGGATCGGGTGGAAGCTATGGAGAAGAAGAAACAGATGAGGATGGCGAGGCTTAAAGGAGAACCTTATGAAGGGGGCAAGATGGAGTTCCCTCCCCTGTACCACACTTTCAGGTCAGTCGGTTGGGTGAACCCATCAGAGCAAATGAATGCCCTTCAACGAGCCATTGAGATGTTATCTGCAGAAGGAAAGCTGTAGGACTTATCAGTTAACGCAGTTGAAATGGATCAGAAGATAGGTGCCCATGGATCTACCCCGCTGAGCCAGGATCAGAGGTGGACAATTGGACTGAGTTCGAATTTCCAGTTTTTATCAACAATGAAGAAATGTAATAGCCTTTTCGAAAGTTTCCATAGGCTTATCCAAGTTTCTAAAAGACTATTACCTAAAATGTGATTGAATTTCATTTTCATGGAGGTTATTTAAATCATGTTCTCTTTATTATGACTAGTAATGAAAATCAGATGCATATTCAAGTTTCTTCTCATTTGTTCCACTCGTTCACATTTCTCTTCATTTACTATTCTATTTATTATTTTTCTATGTATATATCTATCTTGCTATCTCTTTCTCAGGCCAATTGACGATGAATGCAAAGACGAACCGGATAAATCTGCAACTGGTTTTGATGGGCCTGTGTGTAACAATGATTCGGCTAAGGAATACGCAGATGATTCAGAACTACCCTCAGACCTCATGAGATTGATTGAGCAAGATATGCAAATTCAGCCTCATGAAGAAGCCACTGAACTGATAAATTTGGGTACTGAAGAATGCAAGAGGGAAGTGAAGATCGGCACTACTTTAACTCCAGAAGACAAGCAACAGCTAGTAGAATTACTTAAAGAATATGCTGATGTATTTGCTTGGTCGTATCAAGACATGTCAGGGTTGGACCCCTCGGTAGTAGTTCACAAGTTGCCCATAAGGTCAGAATGCAAACCAGTGCAACAAAAATTGAGAAGGATGAAGCCAGATATGCTCTTGAAGATCAAGGAAGAGGTTAAGAAGCAGTTTGACGCTGGTTTCCTTGAAGAGATCACATACCCAGAATGGCAAGCCAACTGTAGACACCGAAATTTAATTTAGGCTAAGTCTAGGTTTGGTTTTGGTTTAAGCCCAGTGATGTGGTCTGGTTAGGTTTGGGTTAAATTTATTGGGTTGTGTTTGGGCTTTAGTAATTATTTATTTGAGCTAGTTAAGTGGGTCAAGTTTTTAATTATAGCACATGTTAAATAAGTCTATGCTAGGAAATTTCCTGGTAGTTTCCTCCCATTACTTGCTCCCAAAGAACTTAGGCCTATATAAAGGCTCTCTTTTCCCTAACCCTAAAAAGAGGAGGGGGACACATAGACAGACGCGAGAGAAATTCTGATGGCAAGCTTCTAATCTTTGGCGACAAAAACCAAAGAAAAAGAAAGGCAGAGTAAAGAAGGTATGTTCAATACCTTATTTTCATATTGATGGGCCATAGCACCCCACGTGTTCCCCTTGATCCTATTCCCATAGCTTCTTCATCTGTTGAGTTTTTAATTTTAGCCTATTAGTCAAATCAATTTTTTTTTTGTTTTTTTGTATGCTCTGTTATGGTTTCTTTATGCCGTCTAGCTTATAAATCAATTTGAGTCTACTTTGTTTTTGGATGGCATGCTATTTACGTAGTCTGTTAGGCTGTGTTTGTTTTAAAATTATTTACTTGTTTTTTTTTTTATTAGTATTTAGTTGGGATTAATTTTTGGTTTATTTATTGTTATTTGTTTGGTTCAAAATAAACTCAAAAAAATCAAAATCTTTCTTTTATCAAAATACCAAAACATCAAAAATTACTCTTGACCCGCACGAGTATAAACTGTGAACGGCAAAATCATTTTCTTAAAACCTTTGTTTATAATTCTATTTCAAAATCATATGCATTAGATTAGGCTAGGTAAATCTGTCAAATTCTGCCAATCTTGTGGAGAATTTGGGGATTTTGCATAATTAGGGTTTCATCAAATAATGATAAAAATTTTGATAATTAATTTTAAGGGAATATTTTCTAAATCTTGCCATATTGTGGGAGATTTAGAAGATATTAGAAAAGGAAATAAAATAAATAAAATTAAAAAAGATTGTTAATATGGAAAATTCAATTATAAAAATAATTAATGAATAATAAATAATTAAATACTAAATTTTGCCAATTTGTGGGAAATTTACAAAAATCATAAAAAGAATCAAATCAAAATCTTTTTTTAAATATATATCAAAATAAGATACTAAAATGGAGGTTTCTTTAAAGTCTTGCCAACTTGTGGGAGACTATATAAAATAATGAGAATAATAAATTTTTAATTGTAGTAAGAGTAAATAATAAAAGGGTATAAATAAGAATGATCCAAAGGATGTACAAGTGGTAGTTCTTTGAAGCTTTGTAATTTAATTAAATCAATCAATATAAAATAATTTAAGAAGTATATCAAAATAAGGGTAATAAGTCCGACGACGGAGTCTCTTCGGGAAATTTAAAATTTCTTGAATACTCTTGAGGTTAATTGTCTCAAAATTTTTGTCAAAATGTGACGAAATTAAAGGCAACATTAAAGAGGTAAAATCAACAATCATGAATTTAAGGATTAAAAGTAATAATTAAGCCTAAAGGGTTAATGTTTATTAAAATGGTACTGTCTATTTGACAGGCGTTGTAGGGGTGCTAATACCTTCCCTACACGTAATCGAACTCCCGAACCCAAAATTTGGTAACAAAAACTAATGTTTAATCATTATTAATGAACTTAATTTAATATTAAGAGCACATTAAAATGGTTAATCAAAATTAGGTGCCCAATCACACCTGAATAAAAAAGATTGGTGGCGACTCCTTTCCAAATGCATCTAGCGCTCAGATCTCGCGATTTGCACGTTATGACAGCTTGGCGACTCCACTGGGGAACTTTGAGAGTCAGGCCATGAACAATTAAACATTAACCAAAAGCCTTAATAAAATTACTTAAAATCCTCAAAATTTATTGTGTTTGTTTTGCATTCATGTTGCATTTGCATAAGTGTTGTCATCCCTGATAGAGGAAGTGGAATACCTATACTTTCGTGAGGTTTTACCTCCGCAATGGTTAGGGAAACACTTCCACTCAGATTGAACCCTTTTCGTTTGTAGCATGTGATGGGTGAGAAATTGGGGGTGCCTTGTAAAAGGAACAATTTGGGAACCTTTAGGATAAACCAAACCATGCATATCGAAGAACTCAAGCCAACCTTAGGTAGAGCCATACCTGGCGGTGGTACCCTTATTGAGAACATATCATTATCATTCTTTGTTGTTGTGGTGCTTTATTGTGAATTAACTCTATGTTTTCTCTCATTAAATCTCATGCATTTGCATCATGTAGGTTGCATAAGCGATATTTGCCATTTTTCCATGCTATGATAATGGCAAAGTTTGCGCTTGGTGAAAGTTCTTTAAGATTAATGTCATTAAGTGAGTTAATTTTAAGGATGTTTTCAAAATGCATAATGACAAGTATCCTGATGCCTGCTTTATGGTTCAAATAGAAGGTTCCAAGATAGCACAAGAGAAACCTCGACATCACTACAACACTCGGTCTAAAGCAAAAACAATGACAGAAGAGCGTGAAGCCGCACTTCAAGCTGAAATTCAGGGACTTAAGAAGGATCAAGGAGAAATGAAAAAACAGCTGGATAGAGCAAATAATCAAATGGATAGGATGATGGGAATGATGGAATCTTTGACTCAGCTAATGAAAGGGAAGGCTAAACAGGAGGAACACAATTCTGTCTTAGAAGGACAAAAGATGACTGAACTTGGAATGGATGATGCACAAACCAGTGTCCCACCAACAAATCAGACCTTACCAACCATATCCCAACAATCCCTTTTTCCTCCACAAGCCTCTTCGCCCTACCCCTATCCACCATATATGTTACCTTATATTACCCAAAACAGTGGTGCTTTTAAACCACGACCTCCTACCGATACATCCTTCATGTCTGACCCAAACACAATGGCAATCAAACCCATTGAGAGCCCAGTCGTTGAAAAACCCATGAAAGATACATCTGAAGATAGTAAACGCTTATTCAATGTGCTGGAGGAAAGGATCAAGGGTTTGGAAGGTCCCTATGGCTATTATGATGTGATGGATGCATCAGAACTATCTTTAGTCTCAGGTTTGGTGGTACCTGAGAAGTTTAAAGTTCCAGAGTTTGAAAAGTTTGACGGAACTAAGAATCCACAAAATCATTTGAGGAGTTATGCAAGGAAAATGCATCCTCACACCCAAGATGATAAGCTTCTCATTCATTGCTTTCAGTTTAGTTTGACTGATTCGGCTTCTGTATGGTATAACCAGCTAGACCCGAATAAGATCAATTCATGGGCTGACCTCGCCAAGGCTTTTATGACTCAATATAGGTACATGTTGGACCTAGCTCCAACTCGTGAATATCTAAGGAATATGGAGAGGAAGCCTAATGAGACTTGGAAGGAATATGCGCAGAGGTGGAGAGAAGCTGCTTCTTAGGTTCAAACCTCTATTCCAGAACAAGAATTAACCTCATTATTCTTACAGACTCTGAAGCCCATCTTTTTTGAGAAGTTGTTCCACCTCAAAACATTTGCTGAAGTAGTTGTGGCTGGTGAGATGTTAGAATCTGGCTTGAAATCAGGAAAGATCGATGGTGGAGAGGCTGCTGGATTTAAAAAGGGACAAGGTGATAATAAGAAGGAAACTGAAGTCAATTTTGCAAGCCAAGAGGGATATCAACCTAAAAGCACATACGGACCTTATTATCCACCACCAGGCTATAGTCATCCATCTCAATATTCCCTTAACCAGTACCAATCATCAAACACCTATCAATACCCTTACCCTTCTGCCAACAATGTTACTGGTGGGGCATCATTTGTGCCCAAATCTTCTGTTGTTCAACCAAGTGCACCATTACCATACCAAACAGCTAAAGAAAGAACACCCATAGAGCCAATTCCCTATACCTACACTGAGTTATTGCCACAACTCCTGCAACAAGGGCTGGTCACATGCATTAAATATGCTAATACATGGCAGCCTCCATTTCCAAAATGGTATGATGTGAATGCCTATTGTGAAATTCATTCTGGAGCTCAGGGGCACTCAACAGAGAACTGCAAAAAGCTAAAATATGTGGTTCAAGATTTGGTCAAGAGTGGTAAACTTAGCTTCTCGAAGAAGAAATGTTAAAATTTGGGGCAAGTGACTTCGTGGTAACTAATATCGGGTTGGAGAAACCATGAGTATTGCAGTTTTCTCAAAATCAGTATTATTGAGTTTGCACTTGGATTTTTTATTTTTGTCATTGTAATAAACTTTTTCTTAAGGGTGTTTGTTGAATTCTTTTTATGGTTATCAATCTTCCAATGTTCAATTTTTATCAATAGTCATGAAATAAAATGCATTGCAAGTTCCCACATTCATTCATCTATTCGTTATATTATTTATTTGTATATATGTATATATTTTTCCTTATTGCTTCTTAGATTGATTGATAATGAATACAAAGATGATTTACCCTGTAAGGAAATTTGACGAGATGATGAATTTGGATTTTGATGAGAATCTAAACAAAGTCAAAATCGCACTTGGAGATTGTTGATATCTTTGTTGGTATTGTCAAAAGAAGTCTGATTTAGGCTCGAACATAGTGTTTCGCAGTTGCCCAACAAGTTAAAATATGAGAAGTTGAAAAAAAAAAAAAAGGATTGCAACGTCACGTCCTTGCACAAATTTTCAGGATTTTCAAAATAAAGAACATTTTTCAAAAATGATTTTCAAGAAACTATTTTCAAGAAATGATTTTCAAAAATGAGTTTTCGAAAAGGTTTTGAGTTTTCAAAAGATCGTCTTTCATCAAAATATCCAGATCTGAAATGATAAATGGCCTTCTTTCTTATTCCTTCACTTGCAGAAAATTATTCATTGTTGTCCCCTTTGAGCCTTATGGATTTTCTTTCGAATTAACCCTGATAAAGGATCACCCTCCACATTGGGGGTAAAGGAAAAGAAGAAATTGTCAAAGATTGGGAAAAGATGCCCAAACAAGTCAATAGGGACGATGTGAATAAAAAAAGGAAAAGAAAAAGAAGATTGTTCTTACATCCCTTCAAAGAAAAAAGAAAGAATGTGAAGTTCAATAAAAAGAAGAAGTTTGGGAACAAAAGAAAGTGTTCAAATGAAAAATGGACATCGAAACTGAAAGAATTGTGCATGCAAGCAAGAAAGTGATCTTGAATCAATCACCTTCAAACATATTTTTGAGCCTTCTAATCCTTTCTTTGGAAACCCTAACCCAAGCCTACGTTACGTGCCTAATAAAGTCCATCTTTGATCAGATCTGAATATAAGAAGTGAGCGAACTATTTTCAAAACAAAAAAAAATATTTTTCAAAAGAGTTTTTGAGAAAATTACTTTTAAAGTGTTTTTCAAATGCAGGCGCATGGTGAGGCAATCTATAGAAGAAAAAAAGAGAAGCAAAGAAAAAGAAAGAAAATTCAAAAGATTCAAATTGAAAACCTGAAAAGGCGGTTTGAATCTGCTTGGGCACTTGAGTATGAAACTTGGAAAGACAACTCGAGTCATGTTTGGAAAATCACAGTTCATGGAATCATGTTTGAAGGTTTCTTAAGATGAGAAACTGATCCAGAAACATCAATTCAGTTAGCAATATCAATGCATGATCAAATTGGAGGAAGATTTAGGGGCATCAATCAACATCAGAGTATTCATTGTCAAGAAGTCTCTTCTTTCTATTTCAAAAGTAATTTTTTGTATATGGATTGATCATTCCACTTGATCTTTCTTTATTATATATATACTTTTTCCTGAATATATATGTATTTCACTATTATTCTCAGGGAACTTGTATGTTGCATTGCATTTCATCACAAATGATAAAGACTGAACATTTCAGAGATGATCATAAAAGGGTGTTCACTATTCACTCAAAAATAAGTAAAGGGATCAAAATGGATGATGCAAACTTGATTTGATCATGGGGGTATAGAAAGAGGACTGAGGTCTCCGACTTGAACTGATCATGGGGCATGAGGTAAATTGCTCAACGGAATGTTGGAAAGATGAGAATTTTTGCCTATTTGGATTGATAAGTGGGGCATGTGCTTGGAAAGCTTGCCACTTAACTAGCTAATGACCATATTCAAAATTGATTTATGCCTACATGGTCAAAGAAGATAAGAATCACAAAGGGGCATCTTGGAACTTTTTTTTGAAACCATGAATGTTCATCAGCATGCATGCATTGCACCTCATAATCATAATCATCAACATTCACATCCATCAAAAGCATTCAATTGTTCTGTTTCAAAATTGTGTCAAAGGCTCATTTCAGGAATTTCAAAATCTGAGTTTGAGCATGTTGCAAATTTCTCCCCTCGATTGAGGTTGCTTGTTATTCGAAACCTCAAAATCCTTTTTCATGACAAAATTCAGCCTCATCAAAATCTTGTTCAAGATTTATGTTTAGCTTTCTTATCAAATCCTTATTTAAAGAGCCTATTTAGGATTCTTGTCAAAAATTTTGTTTAAGATCCCTGTTTAGGTTTCTTATCAAATCCTTATTTAAGGTCCCTGTTTAGGTGTTTCATCAAAATCTTATTCAAAATTCATGTTTAGGTTTCTTATTAAATCCTTATTTAAGGTACATGTTTAGGTGTCTCTTCAAAATCCTAGTTTAGCTTTCTTATCAAATTTTGTTCAAAATCCATTTCTTGTTCAAAATTCATGTTTTGTGTTTAAAATGATCCAGTGCGGTCTCTCTAGAAAGTTGATCTTAAGATGACCCACTGTGGTCTTCATAGAAGCTTTTAGAGATCTAAGTTGATCTTAAGATGACCCAGTGTGGTCTTTTATAGAAGTTTTCAGAGATCAAAGTTGATCTTGAGATGACCAGTGTGGTCTTTCATAGAAGCTTTTAGAGGTCTAAATTGATCTTCAGATGACCCTGTATGGTCTTCCATAGAAGTTTTCAAAAATCTAAGTTGATCTTAAGTTGATCCAGTGTGGTCATTCCAAGAAGTTTACGATGATCAGAGTTGATCTCTAAATTAATCCAGTGCAGTCGTTCCAAGAAATGTTTCCATGATCAAGGTTGAATTCTTAATAATCCAGTGCGATTGATTAAAAAGTTCAAAATTTGCATTTCATTTCAAAATTCAAAGTTCAAAATCTGCATATCATATCAAAACTCAAAGTTCAAAATCCACAGATTCTTGTTTCATTCTTCAAAACTCAAAATCTGCATTCTTTAGTTGAAGATATGTTTCATGAATTTCGTCATTTGGTTAGGATAGACATTTATATTTTATTCTTCAAATGAGGAAACTGTTTGCATTTCATTGCTCAAAAATCAAAATTCAAAATTCAAAACTCAAAACTCAAAGTTCAACGTTCAAAGTTCAAAGTTCAACGTTCAAAGTTCAAAATTCAAAATTCAAATTTCAAATTTCAAATTTCAAATTTCAAATTTCAAATTTCAGATTTCAAAACCTGCATTTCAGCATGTCAATTTTCAAAAGTCAAAAATCAAAATTTTCAAAACTCGAAACTAAAAATTTGCATGTCATGTTCAGAACTCAAATCCAGAATCTGCTTTTCTTTTATTCAAAATCTCAAAATCCTAATTGGTGTTTTTGTTCGTCCCGATGGAAGTTCGATGTTCAAAACATTCTCTTGTTGTAGGAGCGGTGTCTACGTCTTTGTGTACTCTCTGCTTATCGAGAAATACAACAGGACGCCTTTATGTATTTCTTGATTCCCAGAAAGTTCACAAAGAGGGGCAGCTGTAGACACCGAAATTTAATTTAGGCTAAGTCTAGGTTTGGTTTTGGTTTAAGCCCATTGATGTGGCCTGGTTAGGTTTGGGTTAAATTTATTGGGTTGTGTTTGGACTTTAGTAATTATTTATTTGGGCTAGTTTAGTAATTATAGCACATGTTAAATAAGTCTATGCTAGGAAATTTACTGGTAGTTTCCTCCCATTACTTGCTCCCAAAGAACTTCGGCCTATATAAAGGCTCTCTTTTCCCTAACCCTAAACACATAGACAAACGCGAGAGAAATTTTGACGGCAAGCTTCTAATCTTTGGCGACAAAAACCAAAGAAAAAGAAAGGCAGAGTAAAGAAGGTATATTCAATACCTTATTTTCATATTGATGGGCCATAGCACCCCACGTGTTCCCCTTGATCATATTCCCATAGCTTCTTCATCTGTTGAGTTTTTACTTTTAGCCTATTAGTCAAATCAATTTTTTTTTGTTTTTTTGTATGCTCTGTTATGGTTTCTTTATGCCGTCTAGCTTATAAATCAATTTGAGTCTACTTTGTTTTTGGATGGCATGCTATTTACGTAGTCTGTTAGGCTGTGTTTGTTTTAAAATTATTTACTTTGTTTTTTTTATTATTCTTTAGTTGGGATTAATTTTTTGTTTATTTATTGTTATTTGTTTGGTTCAAAATAAACTCAAAAAAATCAAAATCTTTCTTTTATCAAAATACCAAAACATCAAAAATTACTCCTGACCCGCACGAGTATAAACTGTGAACGGCAAAATCATTTTCTTAAAACCTTCTTTTATAATTCTATTTCAAAATCATATGCATTAGATTAGGCTAGGTAAATCTGTCAAATTCTGCCAATCTTATGGGGAATTTGGGGATTTTGCATAATTAGGGTTTCATCAAATAATGATAAAAATTTTGATAATTAATTTTAAGTGAATATTTTCTAAATCTTGCCATATTGTGGGAGATTTAGAAGATATTAGAAAAGGAAATAAAATAAATAAAATTAAACAAGATTGTTAATATGGAAAATTCAATTATAAAAATAATTAATGAATAATAAATAATTAAATACTAAATTTTGCCAATTTGTGGGAAATTTACAAAAATCATAAAAAGAATCAAATCAAAATCCTTTTTTAAAATATATATCAAATAAGATACTAAAATGGAGGTTTCTTTAAAGTCTTGCCAACCTGTGGGAGACTATATAAAATAATGAGGATAATAAATTTTTAATTGTAGTAAGAGTAAATAATAAAAGTGTATAAATAAGAATGATCCAAAGGATGTACAAGTGGTAGTTTTTCGAAGTTTTGTAATTTAATTAAATCAATCAATATAAAATAATTTAAGAAGTATATCAAAATAAGGGTAATAAGTCCGACGACGGAGTCTCTTCGAGAAATTTAAAATTTCTTGAATACTCTTGAGGATAATTGTCTCAAAAATTTTTGTCAAAATGTGAGGAAATTAAAGGCAATATTAAGGAGGTAAAATCAACAATCATGAATTTAAGGGATTAAAAGTAATAATTAAGCCTAAAGGGTTAATATTTAATTAAAATGGTACTGTCTAATTGACAGGCGTTGTAGGGGTGCTAATACCTTCCCTATACGTAATCGAACTCCCGAACCCGAAATTTGGTAACAAAGACCAATGTTTAATCATTATTAATGAAGTTAATTTAATATTAAGAGCACATTAAAATGGTTAATCAAAATTTGGTGGCCAATCACACCTAGATAAAAAAGATTGGTGGCAACTCCTTTCCAATACGTCTAGCACTCAAGTCTCGCGATTTGCACGTTATGACAGTTTGGCGACTCCACTGGGGATCTTCGAGAGTCAGGCCATGAACAATTGAACATTAACCAAAAGCCTCAATAAAATTACTTAAAATCCTCAAAATTTATTTTGTTTAGTTTTGCATTCATATTGCATTTTGCATAAGTGTTGTCGTCCTTGATAGAGGAAGTGGAGTATCTATACTCTCGTGAGGTTTTACCTCCG
>AWUE01019845.1:0-40081 GCA_001974825.2 Corchorus olitorius | reverse complement strand
TATACAACTTTCGTTTGAAGTCCAAGACCCAGTTCTGCCGTTTTCAAGCCCGAAAATGCCGTTGAAGTTTCTGCACGAATTCAGCAAAAATTCAGGATCCTATTTTGACTTGGATTCTACTCTAGGAAGACTTTTAATCCAACTTGGAGTCCAAGTTAGACCCTAAAACCGGCCTAGACTCCTTTCCAAGTTAGGATTGGAATTCTTAGGGTTAGTTCCACTATAAATAGGCACCTCCTGTATCACAAATCACACACCAATTCACATAATTCTCTTTTATTTTTTTCTAGTTTTCTTCTAGTTTTTAGGCAAAGGGTGCGCCACCCCCTATAGCCATAGGGAGGCGCGGCATACCTAGGTTTTTGTCAAGGAGATTTCGCCCCTCCAAGGTCCTGTAAGTACTCTTATGCCGCTCATGGATTTTCCCGAATCCATGAGTAGCTAAATTCTTAATACTTCCGATCCTTTGGTGAATTCAATCAATTAAATATGGTGAGATTTCTGTTCTTATAATTTGGTATTTTATTCTTGATAGATAGCATGTTAAACTCTGTTTTAATTCTACAATCTTGATCTTTATTGATTTATTGTGGCCACTAAAGAGGTAATTTGAGAGATTGTTGGCTATATCAAACAATAAGGTTGACGCATGAGTTTGATTGTGTGTAGCAAGTTAGCCGCGCTTGACGGCGGGTTAATTAGGTTTGCATGCCAGTGATCAGATTTATCTGGTTGTTGTATGGTTTTATTTATTAAGCATGTGTGAAAGAACTAATAAAAGTTGATCTTAATGCTTTGAATCCTAGCAAATCTTTAAGGCTTGACGGCTAATTGATTAGTTAGGAGGAAAAAGGAGTAATTTAAGGCTTGACGGCTAATCTTATCTAAATAGCATGTTAGGGTTTTCCCTAGGCCAGTTATCATCTTGAATCTAATATTGAATTTATCTTTTAAATCAAGGACCCATAATTAATTTGATTGTTTTCTACCATTGGTGAAGAAGTATATCCTTAATTATTGTTTTCTTTCTTATCTGCTATAGACTTAGATTTAATTTGCTCTGCTTTGTTTTCTAGTTTAATTGTTTTCTGTTTAATTGCTTTCTGTCAATCTCTGTTTTTTGTGTTGTTTTTGAGAGATTTTAAGGACTAAATCTTCGGATAAAATCTATCACCCTTCTCTGTGGGATCCACCCCTACTTGCCCTATCTACTTAGTTAGGAGTTTGTTGGGATTTTATTTTTATGATTGTTGACGACCGATCAGCTAGTGTCGCCTTCGCCAAGCTTAGGTTGAGATTAGGTTTAATAATTTGATAGGTGACTAATCACACCTAGGTAAAAAAAGATTAGTGGCGACTCCAGTTATTAAGTCGTTTCGACAGAGTCCCCGGACTCGAACGTTACGACAAGTAGATAGGGCAAGCATGGGTGGAATCCCACAGAGAAGGGGAATAGACTTATCCAAAGATAAAATCTTCTCTAAGAATTACTCAAAAACAGGGGATTAAAAATAGCAATTAAAAAGAAAAGCAATTAAACTAAAAATAAAGCAAAGTAAATTAAATCTAAACTATAGCAAATAATAAAGAAAACAATAATAAGAAAGCATACTTCTTCTCCAACGGTAGAAATCAATCAATTTAACTATAGATCATTGATTCAAAAGATGAATTTAATATTTTATTCTCTATTAGATAATTGGTCTAGGGAAACCCTAACATGCTTATTAGATAAAGATCCCTCTCAGGTTGAATTATCCCTTTTATTACTTAACAATCAATTTCCTTCTCAGGGTGAAAGATTGATAAGAATAAAGCATTAAGAACAATTATTCACAGATACATAACAAGTAAAACCAAACTTATTATATAAGGATTACTAATCCCATTGGACGACTTCTCAGCCTACCCAATTTGTTACCACACAATCAAGCTTGAGTTCTCACTCTAAGCTTAGATTTAACTATAGATCTATCAAATCACATCATTAGCAGAAGTTCTAAATCAACAATCATCAAGATCATAAAATAAAACAGAGATTAGCAAACTATCAACTAAGAACAAATATCAAATTATAAGCACACAAATCTCACCATAATTAATTGATTGAATTCACTAAAGGATAAGAAGTATTTAAGAATTTAGCTACTCATGGATTTTTGAGGCATAAGAAAACTTACAGGATTTGAAGGGGGCGGAATCCTCCTTGCCAAACCATAAGTTTTCCGCACCCCTCTATGCAAAGAGAGGGTGCCGCACCCTTAGCCAAAAACTAGAAGAAAAACTAGAATATTTTCAAAGATATATCTCTAGGGTTACATAAGGTGGATATTTATAGTGGACTAATTAGACTCTATATAGACTTATGAAGGGTGTAGGACGGTTTAGAACTTGACTTGGTCTACAAGTTGGCTTAAAAGTCTTCCTAGAACCGAAATTAGAGTGAAATTCTGACTCTAGAAAATTCTGGAATCGCACAGCAACTTCTATAGCAAATAGCAATTTCGGGCTTGAAGATGGCAGAACAGGGCTTTGGCCTTGATAGCAAAGTTGTAGATCTCGGAGTTAACTTTCCAACGCCTACTCACGAGCCTAATTTGGAGGTCTGAGCAAAAGGTTATGGCCTTTTTACCGCGACTGTGCTGAATCCTAATCCAACTAGGAAAGTGTTGCGGAAATTGGATATTTCCTTGACTTGGACCACGCAAATTGGGGCTTTGACTCCAATTTTGGGCTTATTTGGGCCGAGTATTGTCCCAAATTAAATACTCAAAAAGATATTGTCTTCAAGGCTTCTCCAAAGCAAGTCTTCATTCCTTCGCGATTAAAGCTCAATCCTCAATTCTTGCTCCTTGAAATAATTCTCCAATGGTCTTCATGACGAAATTATCTTCAATCACAAACTTTGAATCTCCAAATCTTCACTCCAAATTGCTTAGTCCATATTTGTGCAAAAAGTCATCAATGTAGCTCCAAAAAGAGTGAAAAACACAAGTTTCCACTTTTCTTCTCTTCAAGAGCTAAAAACACAAATACTTACAAAATAAGGTTAAATCACTTATAAATATACCAAAAAGCATAGGAAAATGATCATAAAAATATGGTCTATTTTGACTCAATCACTGGAGCTGAGGCTGTGATCCGTGATCACATAGCAAATTGGGTGAGAGGTTCCATTAGGCACCTGGGAATCTGTACTAATTTCTTAGCAGAAATCTGGGCTCTTAGAGATGGCCTACAACTAGTTATTTCTCTGAATATTAGGAAGTTAGTTATTGAGGTGGATTCTGCTGCTGTGATCTCTACTCTAAATAGCTGCTGCCCTGATAATTTGTTTGTTCAACCTGTTATTAATGATTGTAGGTCGCTTTTATGTAAGCTGGAGGCTGTTAAGATCCAGCATGTATATAGGAAGGGTAATGGAGTCGCTGATGTATTGGCTAAGTTAGCAAGCTCTTCAAGTTGCACTTTTGTGGAAGACTCTTTCTCTATTTTGTTTTCACCTTCTGTTTATATTAAAGACTTATTGTTATTGGATGCCGCTGGGCATTTCTACTCTAGAACATTATCTATTTAATGAAGCTTAGTTCGTTTTCTGACCAAAAAAGACTAAAATCAAAATAGCATGTGGTTTCCTAAAAGGGTTTACTCAACAATTGAAACCCTCTACAGCGGTTTAAGAGTTGTATTAAAAAAATGAAATATACCTGTTGCTTGAGGTCATATGGAATTGAAATATTTTGAGTATCTAAAAACTAATTTGTTATTAAGCCTTATGTCCAACATTTATAAATTTTATACATGAAAATAAAAATGAAAATTACCTCCTGATCTGTGGAAGACTAACTGCTCACTCACACATATTTATAAATTAATAATGCTGAAAAGATAATTATAATGCTTTGCATCAAATCACGCTCATGTCAGCCAAGTAGTTTTGTGGGATTTAACAGAAAAGCGCATAACATGCATCATAGCATTGCTTGGTTTGTAACCATCATACGGAACAACAAGGAATAAATAAAATTTAAATTAATCTCCTTTCCACCTTAATCTGGTTGAAATCTCAAATAGGACCCTGAACTTTGAGGGAAATCTCAAATAAGGGCGCCAACTAAATAGAAGGTCATATAAGGGTCCGAACTTTTTGAATAAGCTCATTTAAGTCCAAATAGTTAGTTTTTACGGCAATTGTTAAACACCCTACATTGAAAGCACATGAACAAATTAAATTAGGACACATGTCTTTTAATTTTTATTTTTTGCCTGGGAAATTTTAATTCAATATAGAAAAACCAAAATCTAATCCTAAATCTCAAAACCACCACCGATCCATTCCCACCTTTCATTCTCTTTTCCGACCTACCCAGTGCCCGTCGACTTCATCAATGTGACTTCCTCGCTCGCAGCGTCCCCTTCCACTGTCAGCCAAATTTTGGATTTCAAAATACTCCTCTGGTATTTCTCCCGTGAAATAGTTGCCTCCAAAAGATAAATGCTTTAAATTCTTCAGCTTCACGACCTCAATGGAAAATTTGTGTTTTTTTATTGTTGTGCTCGATTTTGTTTTGTGCTCAAACCGAAATCTGGGTTCTTTTGTTTTTTTCAACAAAATATACAAAAGAGTTAAGATGGTAGTGCATGTTAAATATTCATCATCCAAATACAGAGATGATGGATAGATATCATCACGCCTCCTTTGCATATTGTAAAAAATTAAATTCAATTCAATTAATAAAAAAATTACTATTATTTGGTTTTTGAAAAACATGGATGAGATATAAGTCGATACTATCACCAGCTTCCATCCAGAGATGAAAGTAAGATAATCTGGGTTCTTTTTAGTATTGTTGGAATGTATTTAATGTTTTACTAATTTTTCTTCTTTGCTTAATATCTGAAAATAAAAAATGAAATAAATATTTTAGGTAAAAATTGGAGTTAACGGCCACATCAATATTCTGTTAAAACTAATGGTGCGTGTTTCTCGAATACTCAAATTGGATTTAAATGAAATTATTCGAAAAGTTTTGATCCCTTATATGACCTTTTATTTAGTTGAGGCCCTTATTTGAGATTTTCCTCAAAGTTCAGAATCCTATATGAGATTTCAGCCCCTTAATCTCCTCGTGGTTTTAATTCAAATTCTAATTACCATATATTTTACGTAAACCCACTTTGGTACACTTCCAATTTCTCCAACCATGCAAGGAAAAATCCCACACCACTCTCCAACAACAAGACCCTTCCAATTTCCCAAATGGCTGACCGCACATACATCACCCTTGGTTGCAGCTTTTTGTTTATTTGCACAGTTGTTGGAGGTAGCTGCCTTGTGGCTTCCATCACCCTTCTTGCAGAATCACAATCCTCAAAATCGCTTTTGATTCTTGGATTCACCCTCATTTGTATGCATAGTATTAAATCGCGGTCGCGATGTCGCGGTTGCGGGTGTCGCGAACGTTACATAACGCGCCGCGGGTGTCGCGACCGTAATTTTTTTTCAAAAAATCGCATTAGTTACAAAACTAATAAATTTATATATGTTGACATTGTATTCATTCATTTTAACCTTGATATTAATTTTTATAATTTTTATTTGATTTATAAAAATCTTAAAAGGTATAATTCTAAAAGTAAAGTTCTTTTGAAACTACAAAATAAATAATGAAATCATTCAAATCCAATCAAATTAAATATTACAAATATAAGTTAATAAAATCAAAATTAAAATCTATACAAAATTTACCACCAAACTGAGTGACGTGCAGGTTCTTCTGATACACTTTGATATTGATCATCACTTTGGTTTTGATTCCCCCATCCTTGTGGCGTGATATATCCATATGGATTCACTGGCATATTTTGTGGTGGATAAACCAAACCATAAGTTGGGTCATAATAAGGTTGGATATTGTTGGGATATGGAGTATGAGTACCATAAGGTTCATATGAAGGATTTTGTCCATAATAAGGCGGATATGAAACCTATGTGTCGCAACGTGCGGGTCCGGGGTCCGAACCCTGCCGTTAACGGCTTAACATGAGGGAGGTCGCCACTAATCAAAATTCTAAAGTGTGATTAGTCACCTAATTAACCTAACCAGCCTAACAAGGTCCAGTGCTTGCCACGAGACCCACTAAACCTATAGGTCCAGTCTTGTCACCTACATGTAGGTTTGGGAGTCGATTACGTCCGGGGAAGGCTAAGCACCCCCGGCACGCCCGTCAAGAGACGGTACCTCTAAGTCTAACTAGATCTAATGTGGGTCTAAAATAAAAAGGTTGCTTTTAGTTCTTAGTCCTATGTTTTGGTTTTTTTTTTGTTTAAAAAGAGTTGCATTTTTTTAATATGTGAAAATATGACATGTACTAGGACCAACAAGAAGAGAATAGAAACAACCCCTTTCGATGGGGAAGGGCAAAACGGGAATAAAACATTGAAAACAGGAATAAAACATTGAAAACAATACCGTCCGACCGAGAAGGGCAAAACGGGAATAAAACATTGAAAACAGGAATAAAATATCGAAAACAACTCCTTCCGACCGGGAAGGGCAAAACGGGAATAAAACATTGAAAACAGGAATAAAATATTGAAAACAAGACCTTCCGACCGGAAAGGGAAAAACGGGAATAAAACATTGAAAACAGGAACAAAATATTGAAAACAACTCCTTCGGACCGGGAAGGGCAAAACAAGAATAAAACATTGAAAACAAGAATAAAATATTGAAAACAACACCTTCCGATCGGGAAGGGCAAAACGGGAATAAAACATTGAAAACAAGAATAAAATATTGAAAACAACACCTTCCGACCGGCGCGAAACGGGAATAAAACATTGAAAACAACACCTTCCGACCGGGAAGGGCAAAACGGGAATAAAATATTGAAAACAGGAATAAAATATTAAAAACAACACCTTCTGACCGGCAAGGGCAAAACTGGAATAAAACATTGAAAACAGTAATAAAATATTGAAAACAACACCTTCCGACCGGGAAGGGCGAAACGGGAATAAAACATTGAAAAAATCACCTTCCGACCGGGAAGGGCAAAACGGGAATAAAATATTGACAACAACACCTTCCGACCGGGAAGGGCAAAACAGGAATAAAATATTGAAAACAACCTCTTCCGACCGGGAAGGGCAAAACAGGAATATTGAAGAAAAACCATTCTTTTGAACTTTTGAATTTTCAATTTCTGGTCTAAATTAATGTATGGATGACATGATGCATGCAAATTCTGAATTGTATCATTTGATTAATAAAAGGGGTTTACTCGAGTAGGCCCCTGCGAACCTAGCCCGGCCCCCCAAGGATATTCGTGAAAGCCATTCGATCTTGGAGCTAAATCCCGAGAGGTCTTGCTCGTGCACCTTTACCCGAGATTTGCCCGTCATAGTTAAGAAAACACCCATTTATGGATTAAGTAGTGGCATGAACAAATAAACTGACAGAAATGAAAGATGAAATGCAAATGAGCTGATTGAGTTGACTTTGGTCTAAGCTAATTCATCTGATTAAATCTCGATCAAGAAGGCTAACTATAGCCTAATCAGGAAATTATTGATTTAATTAAATCCTAAACGTTCATTATGAAATCACATTCTATTTCTACTTAACCAAGATTCGATTTTTTTCTTAAAGGTTTATCAAATTTATCAAAAGTCAATCTCTTAGCTTAAAGAGTTCGTTTTCATTCCAGTTTTATCAAAAGTTCAATCTTTTAGTTCAAAGATCTCAATTTTATATACAAGTTAATCAAAAGGTTCGATCTTTCACTCCAAATACCTCATTCTTATTTACAAATTACTTAAAAAGATTAGTCCTTTAATTAAAGATCTTACTTTTATTTACAACTTAATCAAAAGGTACATCTTTTACTTAATCTTCTCATTTTTATTTACAAACTACTTAAAAGATTCAATCCTTTAATTAAAAAAAAAAATCAATCTTCATTACAAATTACTTAAAAGTTCAATCTTTTAATTAAAAATCTCATCTTTATTCACAAATTACTTAAAGGCTTCAATTTTTTAATTAAAAATCCAACCTTTATTCACAAAAATTACTTAAAAGTTTGATCTTTTAATTAAAAATCCAACCTTTATTCACAAATTACTTAAAAGCTTCAATTTTTTAATTAAAAATCCAACCTTTATTCACAAATTACTTAAAAGCTTCAATTTTTTAATTAAAAATCCAACCTTTATTCACAAATTACTTAAAAGTTTGATCTTTTAATTAAAAAATCCAACCTTTATTCACAAATTACTTAAAAGTTTGATCTTTTAATTAAAAAATCCAATATTTATTCACAAATTACTTAAAAAGATGATCTTTTAATTAAAAAATCCAACCTTTATTCACAAATTACTTAAAAAGATTGATTTTTGGGCTCAAGATCACATTTTCATCACCCCCACACACATGAAAAATTCCAATTTAAACTAAAGATTTAATTTTTATTGTAAATATAAGCTGCAAGGGATCAAATTGAACAATCCTATCGAATCAATCAACAAATTTGAGGACATATTTAAACAATCCAACAATATTTATTCTTTATGTGAAGTAAATTACAAACTAATGGATTTAATTGACTGAAAACATAAATATTAAATTAAAAGGGTTAGAAAACCCTACCTCTTTAACACTTAGCCGCCCTCCCTTCTTCTCTTTCCCCTTCCTTCTTCTTCCCTCTTCTCGACGCACCTCTCTCTCAAACTCTTCCTCTCTAGCTATCGACGACGGAGCCACTCTTCTTCATCGTCGACCCACCCAAAAACAACAAAGCCACTTTTTTTCTTTTAAAAACACGAAATCTAGAACTAAGCAAAGCTATGAAACCCGAAAAAGAGTGAGCTTTTGAAGAAAATTTCAAAAGAGAAGAAGCAAACAGGGGACTTCAAGCTCCCTTCACGGCTTGGGATGAAATCCCAGAGCTAAGTAAGCCATTCAAAGAAGTCACTCCTCTGTTGTTTTTAATTTTTTGAAAAACCACCAGAAGAAAATCAACGATGAATCCTCCAATGTTAGAACAAAACCTAGTTGTCTCCCTTTTTCATCAAAAACCTCCCCCTCTTTAAGCCCTGAAAACTGTAAATTTATATCCCGAGTGAGAGTTGAATCTCACCGTTAATCCTATGTTTAATCCTATGTTTTTCCAATTTTCCCCTGATGCTATTTTTTAATTTTTACTCTTGGTACAGTGAACTGTCGATGATGACAAATTCTCACTGAGGTGGAGTTTCCGCGTGGAAATGCCACGGATTTGGTACCGCTTTTGATAGGAAAGAAATCCAGTCCAAAAATAAGTAAAGCCTGTGCATGAGTGATACAATCCTATAATTGATTAGACCAACTAAAGAAAGAAGAAAAAAAAGAAAAAAAATGCCCCAAAATGATAACAAGATCCCCTTAAAGCAAATGATTAATAAAAGGCTTAGCCAAATTTAGGAAAGAGAGTTCCATTACAAACATGTATGCCATGGAAAAACCAACCAATTAAAATGCCTACCAATTAAAATGGAAGTGCTATATAAACTTCGATTTAAAGAGACAATGTAAGACAATTAAAAGGGCAAATATTTTTTGGGTTTTGATCTTGGAATGCAATGCAATCTACCCAAGTTTTCATGCTAAAACGGACATGTTAATTTAAGCTAGCAACCAATCAAGGATGACTAAAGTGCCCCCTGAAGCAAAAATGACCAAAATGCCCCTAGGTGACTTTTAATGCAGATTGAGGAGCAATTCAGTTTAATTTGAAGGATACGGGCGAAATTAGGGTGTCTACAGCTGCCCATCTTTGTGTGCTTTCTAACTATCGGGAAGTGTACAAAAGAGTAGTTTGTATACTTTCTGAGAGTTGGCAAGTGCACAAAGACGTAGACACCCATTTACTTCTGGCTGAAGAAAGACTTACCCAGCATTTACTTGAGAAACAAATACCCTATCGACAGTTGATCGTTTGAGAAACTTTGAAGGGGTCCTGTTCAAAAGCAAAATGGTATGTTGTTTATGGAAATGTATGCATGTCTGATGATGCCAAATGATGTCAAATGTTGCTCATGCATTTAAGCCCTTACAATCATGAAATGGGTCATTTGCAAATCTTAAGGGAGTCATTAATCTGTTTTACTTTTTTTCTGAATCATCTTTTCAAATTTTCCCAAATGCTGCCAGTCATACCCTCCAGTAAACACTTCGAACCATCCTGTACACATGCTTTTCCAACTAATCTTGACTTGGTTCATCATTTTCTCCTCCTAGACCTCTGCCTTATTCTCTTTGGGCAGGTCACTTGATTTTTTCATCGTGTTTCCTTATGACAACTTTGCCCCTTATCATAATTGCCTCATTGCTACCTTTGTTTTTATGTCATGTTGGGTTGCATCCCCAGAGGACAACCAGTCTTATGCTTGTTTAAATTATGCAATCTCGTCCTACCGTTTATTACTCGTGATGAAATGCAATGCAAAGAAGAGAAATCCATAACTAAAAAGAGCTCGATACCTTTTATTAAATATTGACATATATACAAGAATATAAGAAAAATAGATGGTAGGGAAATATCTTAATCATTAGAAGAAAAATCTAAAAACAAGAAACAATTTTAATAAGATAGCACCTCGTAATGATGAATACTCCGACGACGAAATATTGATGGTGCCAAGGGTCCTGGACAGACCTGCTGTACTGACGGCGGTTGACTCAGTCTGGATCATAGCCTCACCCTTTTGACCTTAAGAGATAGTCTGACATTCATCCACTACAGTTCCCTTTTTTCTTGAGTCGCTCTTTATGGGTTTTCAACTCAGGTTTCTCCTTTTCCATCCTTCACTTTGAGCCGCCCTTTTCGGGTTTTCAACTCAAGTGACCCCCAACGGATCCAAGCCGCCCTTTTCGGGTTTTCGACTAGATCACTCCTTTTATTTGTTTCTCTTTTTCTAGCCTCTTGCTTTTTTAGGCCGAGTTTTTTTTTTTTTTAGGCGTAATACTTCTTCACTGCATCTGAATTGATAGGAGCTGAGAAGACTTCTCCATCCATTTCTTGCAGGATGAGAGCTCCTCCGGAGAAACCCTTTTTGACTACATAAGGGTCGTCCCAATTTGGCGTCCATTTGCCCCTCGGGTCACGTTGATCAGGGAGAATCCTTTTCAGCACCAAATCCCCTTCTTTAAACTCTCTTGGGCGGACTTTCTTGTTGTATGCCCTCTCCATCCTTTTCTGGTATAGTTGGCCATGGCAAATTGCAGTGAGCCTTTTCTCATCGATCAGATTCAATTGATCATATCTTTCTTGTACCCATTCGTCCTCTTCCAACTTCAGTTCTCTGGGTACTCTCAACGAGGGGATTTCCACTTCGATTGGTACTACTGCCTCCATCCCATAGACTAACAAGTATGGAGTTGCCCCAGTCGATGTTCTAACACAAGTTCGGTAGGCATGTAGAGCAAATGGTAACTTGTCATGCCAGTCTCGATAGGTCATTGTCATCTTCTCAATGATCTTCTTAATATTCTTATTGGCTGCTTCGACTGCACCATTCATCTTAGGTCGGTATGAATGATCTTGAACTGTTTGCATGTCTCCTCTATCAGTCCCCGATTTAAGTTGGATGCATTATCGGTGATGATTCTTTCTGGCAGTCCATACCTGCAGATGATCTCCTTCTTGATAAATCGAGTAACTACAGCCTGAGTGACACTTGAATAAGAAGCCGCCTCAACCCACTTAGTGAAATAGTCGATGGCTACCAAGATGAACCGATGGCCATTCGAATACTTAGGGTGAATGGCCCCAATAACATCTATGCCCCACATGGAAAAGGGCCAAGGAGAAGACATGACATGCAAAGGATTCGGAGGAACATGTATGTGATCTCCGTATATATGACATTTATAGCACTTTCTCACATACTTGATGCAATCTGTCTCCAAGGTTAACCAGAAATACCCAGCTCTCATAATCTGTCGGGCCATTTTATGTCTACTAGCGTGGCTGCTGCATGAACCACTATGAACTTCCTCCACAATCTTTCTTGCCTCAGCTGCATCTACACATCTCATCAATGACAAATCCCGGCCCTTCTTATACAAGGTTTCAGCACTCAAAAGGTACTCTTGCGCCATTTTCCTGATCGTTCTCTTATTGTTCTCTTATCAACCTTCTTATATAAAGTTTCACCTCATCTTCTACACTCATGACATGTGCTGGGAAATCTTTCATTTGAACTCGTATCGGCTGAATTTCAGTGTCTGTCCCCACTTCAAACATGGACGACACAGTTGCTAAAGCATCGGCTATCTGGTTATCCTCTCTTGGCAAATAATGAAATGAAATGCTTTCAAAGGGTTTGATCAGCTTTACAACATGATCTTTGTACAACAGCATTTTGGAATCTCAGGTTTGCCATTCCCCTTTATCTGATAAATTACAAGCGCTGGGTCCCCATATACTTCCAGTTTCGTCACATTCCTTTCTAAAGCCAATTGGATTCCTAAAATACAGGCTTCGTATTCGGCCACATTATTATTTGCATAAAATCCCAACCTGGTTGTAGCAGGAAAATAGTCACCGCTTGGGGGAGATCAACATTGCCCCGATGCCCTGCCCTGACAAATTTGAGGCACCATCAAAGTATACTTTCCATTTCTCGTTTGCCTTCTCATCCTCTTCTACCTGAGCAACTGACATTAAATCTTCATCAGGGAAATCAAATTTCACCGGCTCATAATCCTCACTAGCCCGATCTGCCAGGAAATCAGCAATGGCGCTTCCTTTAATGGCTTTTTGTGAGACATACACTATGTCATACTCTGACAGAAGGACTTGCCATCTTGCTATCCGTCCTGACAACCCTGGCTTCTCAAATACATATCTGATCGGGTCTAATTTAGACACTAGCCAAGTGGTGTGATACAACATGTACTGCCTTAAACGGTGTACGGCCCATGCCAGCGCGCAACACATTTTTTCTAATGATAAATACCTGATCTCATAATCTGTGAACTTCTTGCTTAAATAGTATAGGGCGTGTTCTTTCTTTCATGTATCATCTTGCTGTGCCAACCCACATCCCATAGAATTCTCAAACACCGACAAGTATATAGGATCAGAGGCCTTCCTTTTACAGGCGGAACTAACACCGGGGGATTTACCAAGTAATTCTTGATTTTCTCAAAAGCTGTTTGACATTCTTCGTCCCATTCTCCAGGATTCTTTTTCTTGAGCAACTTGAATATCGGGTCACACTTTGCGGTCATCTGTGAAATGAACCGTCCTATATAGTTCAAGCGCCCCAAAAACCCTCTCACTTCCTTTTGAGTCTTAGGCGATGGCAAGTTCTGGATGGCTTTGATTTTATCCGGGTCCACCTCTATCCCTTTTTCACTAACCACAAACCCTAATAATTTTCCTGATGTAGCTCCGAACGTGCATTTGCTAGGATTTAACTTAAGCTGGTATTCCCTCAGCCTCACAAAAAGTTTCCTCAAATTTATGACATGCTCGTTGGGTGATCTAGCCTTGGCAATCATATCGTCCACATATACTTCTATCTCTTTGTGCATCATGTCATGGAAAAGTGTCACCATGGCCCTTTGATAGGTTGCCCCAGCATTCTTTAACCCGAATGGCATGACTTTGTAACAGAAGACTCCCCAAGCCGTAACAAAGCTGTCTTCTCCATGTCCTCTGGTGCCATTTTAATCTGATTATAGCCCGAAAACCCATCCATGAAAGAGAATATAAAATACCTGGCAGTGTTGTCTACCAAGATATCTATATGTAGCAATGGGAAGTTGTCTTTAGGACTGGCTCGGGTCAAATCCCTGTAGTCCACACACATTCTTATTTTTCCATCCTTCTTCGGTACTGGGACTATATTTTCCTGCCATTCCGGGTATTTTGCCTCCTGCAAGAACCCGGCATTAAACTGCTTTTCCACTTCCTCTTTTATCTTGAGTAGCATATCTGGTTTCATTCTTCTCAACTTTTGTTGTATTGGCTTACTATCCGGCCTGATGGGCAATCGATGGACAGCTATTTCTGGATCGAGACCAGGCATATCCTGATAAGACCATGCAAACACATATGAAAACTCCCTCAACAGATCTACCAACTCTTGTCTAACCTATTCTGACAGTGTAGTACCAATTTTTACTTCCTTCGGATCTTCCTCTGTCCCCAAATTTATCAACTCTGTGGATTCTTTGTGAGGTAAAATCTGTTTCTCCTCTTGTTCGACTAATCTCAAAAGGTCTGAGGGTAAATTCTGATCCTCAGTGTCTTCATCGTCTAGCTCATCAGTACAGACAGGCCTGTCAAAATTGAAACCAGACTCATCTGGAGCGTCTTTGCATTCATCATCACTCTGCCTGAGAATAAGATTAAAGAGAATATATATACATGGAAGAAAAATAAATAAATAAAAATAATCCAAAAGGATTGTGAGATGAATGATAAAATAAAGAGATGATGTGACTCATTGAACATGTGCATTGTATTTCATTACTGGTGATAAAAGTGAGACACTTGGATTGTTTAAACAAGCATAAGATCAGTCTTTAATTGAATTTAAAACAACTCTAAGTATTCTTGGAAACCACCATTAAGACAAGTTCATTACATTTCCAAATTAGACATCAAGACAGCACAATCCTAAGCTTCCCAGTTGTCCAACTCTTCTCCTGGAGCCATTGGATAGACCAAGGGGTGAGACTCGGGTTCCTCCTCAGTCACTGCATTGATGGCAAGTCCTTTCATCTTCTGATCCATCTCTTCTTCTTCTTGACCTTGCTGATCCTCATCTTCACCATCCCATCCAGAAGGCTTGACTCTTCTCCTGGAGCCATTGGATAGACCCAGGGGTGAGACTCGGGTTCCTCCTCAGTCACTGCATTGATGGCAAGTCCTTTCATCTTCTGATCCATCTCTTCTTCTTCCTGACCCTGCTGATCCTTATCTTCACCATCCCATCCAAAAGGCTTGAAATTCTGATATAGAGCCCGAGCATCAATTTTCTTTCCCTCAGTAGTGGCTTTACCCATTCTCTCAGCTTTCCTCTGTTTCCTTGCCTCACCCACTATCTTACGATCTTTGGCGGTGGCTTCGAACCCCAAACCGAGCCCCATATTCTGTTTGCAGTCTGCCGAAGCTTCCTTCATTCCTTGAGCGTACTTTCTCCATCCTTGTTTCTTCAGCATTTGGACAGACATTACTGATGGTCCCGGGGGAATCAGAACCTCATCCACCTCGAAGGCTCTAAAAGCACATTCATAAGACTCCTCATAAGCTTCCACATAAGGGGTAGCACAAGTGTGGGCGACTAACATGTCTTTCTGTCCCTTGATCATCACAAGTTTCTAAGGAGTTCTGAACTTGACCCTTTGATGTAGAGAAGAAGGAACTGCCCCAACCATGTGGATCCATGGTCTTCCCAGTAAGCATGAGTAAGAGGGATCAATATCTAGCACTTGGAACAGCAGATGAAATGGAACAAAACCTATTTCAAACGGGATTTCAATTTCACCAATAACACCCCTTTTGGTTCCATCAAATGCACGAACGACCATATGGTTTGTCTGGATATAGGTTTGTTCCACAGGAAGAGCTCTCAACGTATTCAGGGGCATAATGTTCAATGCAGAGCCATTATCTATGAGCACGCCTCCCATCCCCATGTTTTTGCACCTTACTGTAATGTGTTATGCTCTTATACCCCGTTTTCCACCTTCCAGAATCTTATCATCAGAGAACGTGATGAAACCATCTGTTGCGATATTTTTGGCTAAATGATCCAGATCATTAACCGAGATGCTTTGTGGTACATATGCTTGACTTAACACTTTCATCAAAGCATTTATGTGAGCCTCTTAATTCAGGAGTAAACTTAAGATGGAGATCCTGGCTGGAATCTTGTTCAAGGCATCAATCACACTATATTTACTGTACTTAATGATTTTTAAGAACTCCCCTGCTTCGAAATCCGAAACCGGCTTGGCCACCACCACTTCATTCTGAGTGCTCGGCGTCTCACCTTTCCCGCCACTTCCTTGATTGGAGTTTCAGTTTTCTCATGTGCGGCACGACTCATCTCTGGTGAGTATATTCTTCCACTACGAGTCATTCCTCCGACTCCTATGACATTCGCTAAGCTTCCTTCCCCTTGTGAGGTTGAATAACCGTATTTATACTTCCAGGGTACTTGATGACTATCCTTATAAGGGAAAGGTTGGGGTGGTGTCACAACAATCAAAGATGCCATTTGTGACTTTTGCAGGTATGGTGGAAGTACCGTTGGTGGTTTGGGAATGAAAGGTTGAGGTGGTGGGACTGATGGTGGTGCTGGAATGAATGGCTGGATCTTTGGTGGGCTGGGAACAAAAGGCTAATTCTGCTCTTTGACGATCACATTTGCTTCCCTTACTGACTTCCCCACATAAAATTCAATTTGATGTTCATCCATTAACCTCTGTACCTTCTCTGTAAATTCCGGGCACTGACAGATCCCATGAACCAGACCATGATAAGGACAAATTTCCTAAGCATCCCCTCCTCCAAATTCCCTGGATTCAATCATCTCTGCCTTTGTCAAAGCTTTATACACTGTACTGAAAGTTGTGATGACTTCAGAGACCCTTTTCTTCACAACTTCTTCCCCTCCAATCAAAGTTACTTGGGCTCCTCCCTGATTCTAGGCTTGGGTCCTCGGAGCAGCGTTTCCAAAACTCAACTTCCCACTCCTAACTAAGTCTTGGACAGCATACTTTAGCTTCATGCAGTTTTCAATTGCATGCCCCTCAGTTCCAGATAGGTAATCACAATGTGCATTGACGTCGTACCACCTATAACGGCGTTCCAGTGGCACTGGTTGAGCGAACGACAATCTCTCCAATAATCCTTGTTGCAACAACTGAGGCAGCAACTCAGTGTAAGTATAAAGAATTGGATCTATAGGAACCTTCTCTTTAACTGGACCATTAACCCTTGATGAAACAGCTTGAGTGACTGGTTGTGTGGATTTGGAAGTTACATGGCTGGGATAAGGAGGTCTTGGTTGGAAGGGAGCTCCCCCTGTTGCATTCATGTTTCCTGGGTATTGCTAAGGATAAGGGTTTTGCTGAGGGGGTGTGTAGTATCCATAGGGCTGATACTGGTAAGCATAATTTTGAGGTGGTCGTGGGTAATACTGTTGCCCCTTGTTTCTTGGTCTGAAACTACTTTGCTCAACTTCATCAACTTCCCCTTCCTTCCTCCTCTGATATGTCGGGCCTTTCTTTTCAGCTTCCCCGAAGACTCCACTTCTAACCCCGGCTTCATATGCTTCTCCTGCCACAATTAATCTAGCGAATAAGTCGGTTGCTGCCTGATACAGTTCTCGATAATACTCCTTTGGCAGTGTCTGTAGAAATTTGGAGCCTATTTCTGAATCCTTCATATATGGGTCCACTTTCAGGGCCATGTCCTTGAATCGCTGGCCATACTCTTTAATGGTCTCACCCGGCTTCCTCCTCATGCTCAATAGTGTTTCACGGGAAGGAGTCAATTCATCAATGTACTTGTATTGTGCTATAAAAGCATTGGCCATGTCATTCCACGTCTTAATTTGACTGGGATCCAATCTGTTGTACCACTTAAAAGACGAACCCATAAGACTTATCTGGAAGTAATGCATGAGCATATCATCTGAACTGTAAGGCTGCATCTGGCGCACATATGTGTTAACGTGGTCCTCCGGAGATCTGGTACCATCAAACTTTTCCAACTCTGGGACTTTGAACTTGTGCGGTAGGACCAGGTCCGTAACTAGGGACACCTTATCTACCCCTTTGAAGTATGCATGGTGGTCGCTTAACCCTTTGAGCTTCTCTTCCATCCGGTCCCATAGTTTCTGAGTGGATTCCTCAATCAACCTTTTAGGATCATCTTCCATTTTCAACCCTGCAGACATTATGGAGGCTCCTTCCAATCCACTCACATGCACCGTATTTGCCCCCCGAGAGGGTGGAAGGACCGTAGGTGGAGACGGCTCAAAAATTGTTGACGACATATTGGGGTGCACATGAATGCCTGGAAGGATAGGCAAGTTGATCTGTCCTGCTGAAGGGATCGGCAAACTGGATTGCATTGTGCTTTCGGTTACCTCTGTAGACGGCACATTTTCCGTCTCGGTAGTCTGCCCTTCACTGTTGGCTGTCCTGGAACTCCCTGGTATCGTGCTAGACATCGCAGCCATCATCTCCATCATACGCTAAATCTTAGCGTTTGTTGCTTCCTCCCTACGTCGGGCTTCTTCATCTCGGCGCCTTGCTTCATCATCCCGGCGCATAATTTCCTCCCTTAACCGCTGAATCTCAGCATTATGGTCCTCCATCCTTCTGGCATTTGACCTAGTATTGTACTGCCGAGTTTGCTGGTATTCTTTCCTTGGTGGTGCTATCTTGATACCTTTATTATTAAAACCTTTTGATTAGAAACCAGAATTAAAAATCTTTTATTAATGCATGTGGATGAATGAATGCCCCGAAAGTCAATGATTTGTAAAATTTCCCCATCCTCATGGGAAAGCTTTAAAAATTCTGTCTTTCGTATCCAGTAACTTTGATTGCCTGGCCCCCCTTGGCATACCAAAATTCCTTCGCGCTGGCAATATGAATCATGTAATGCAATGAGATGAAAATGACGCCTGTGTCATGTAATGGAATGCAAAAGTTGCCATATAATATTGGAAACAAAAGTACTTGGATTAAACAGAGTTTAGTACACCACAGCATCCAAACTTAATTACATCACCAGACATTATTCTGTAACTACAAAATATCTATTTGTCCTATACACCATCAAATTCACTTGCCGACTGTTCTTGTCGTTTACGCCTGTCAAAATCTTCATTCAGATATATGTCCTTGTAGGCATTGATGAAAGCTCCGAAAAGATGGATCACCTTCTCCAAACACTCTAGGATCTCATGTTCCCCTACTTCTCTGAGCATTCTCCGATCGCAGACCCTCTGAAGCTCGCTCTTGATTTTCTTAGCCTTCGCCACTCCTGCCCGGACGTATTCTTGCAACTCTAACAACTGACTAGTGCGAGTGTGATAACCATCTTCCCACTTGTAGAGCTTATATCGGGTGAAGAACCATGTACGCTATATTTCTTCCACTTCAGCTTTGTACACCAGATATTCCGACTCGAGATTTTCGAAATTGGCTTGACGTGTTTCCGCCAGTTCCCCCAAGTGAATAATCTCAGCATTTAAGTTTTGGATCTGAACTTCCTGGGCGGCATTCCTTAACACAAATTGCACTTCGCGCTCAGTTGTCTTTCCTCTTTCTGCTATAATTTGAGTTGTCAAGGTGGCTATCCTCTGATTGGTGCTAGCAAGCTCTGCCTCATTTTCTTTGAGGACTCTAATTTCTTCATTTTGGCATCGGACCAAACAAGCCAAGTTGTTGCTAAAGTCCCTTTCTTCCTCAAATTCTCTTCTAAGGCTCCGATATCTGCTTTCTATCTCCCCGATTTCCTGTTCAAGTGCAGCGTGCTCGGAGTTTCCCACAACAGCTGCAACTTCCCTTCTTTTCAGTTTGATTGCTCTCTCCCGGAATATGTCCCTTGATTGGCCAATCCTCTTATTCTGGCTCCCGCAGAAGTCCGCCTTGTCTGTCTCATCATAAAGCTTTTGTTCAACCCAAGTGTTCCTCTTTTGGATTCGCTCTAATTCCTCACGCAATCCACCCATATCTTCCTCCATCATTTTCCGCTTCTTTTCCCATTCATCTTTCTCAGAACTGTATTTCTCTTCTAATTCTCGAAGCACCTTTTCTTCCCGAAGTCTCTGATTTTCATACTTCAGCCTCACTATCTCATCTTCATTATCGGCTCCTAGCCTGTAATTTGGGATTCTCTTCGAATGAGGTAAAATCCTGTTCTCGACCCTTTCCTTATGCCAAGCCCTGTATTCTTTGGATGGGAAGATTTCATACTTTCTGCTTTCCGATACATACTTCCACTTCTTGGCCAAGCACCGAGCTTTGGTAATCGCTTCCTCTCCCACGTGTTCGATATCCACGCTGTTTAATCCTTGCACTGAAGGTATGAATTGCTCTGACCCATACTGTCGCTGAACTAGCAAAGGTGAGTAGGTGGTTGTCCCAAATGGTCCCATCAATAATATCCAAGTCTCTCCTCCACATGACATAACAGGTTGGGACATCGACATCAAATTCGGCACTCAATCCACCATCCGATGCCTTAATGAACCGAACCATTCTTTCCACTCTTCCATACTCTTTTCTTGCAGCTCCATCTTTGTACTCTCAATTATGGGGTTGCCTCCCGGGATGGATGCTAAAGTGAACACCCTCTTTACTGTGTGGATGTGCCTCTTCATCCAAATGCATAATAACTGTGCACACCCCTGAAATCTGCCCTTCCCCTGGAGCCTACAGAAATTCAAAGATCGTATGGTTTCTGCCAGTATTGCAGGTGCAATTTCGAACCCAAATTCGTTCTGATCGAACACATCCACCAACACCTCGTCCACATAACCTAAAGCTGACGGAAAGAGAACAAATCCATAAATCAGGAGTGCCATTAGCTTGTGCCCCCTCTCATCCTTAATATGCTATTTTGCTTTGCCCAGAAGATACCTAGCCGATATGCCCTTAGTCTTGTCACTCGGCTTCTTTATTTCATTCTTAATTTCTGCAAACTTCTCCCCAATGATGGCTGGCAGCTTCTTGTGTGGCTGATAGTCATAACTTCTCCAATAGACCTTGCGAGTAATCGGCTTCCTAGGAAAAAGTAGTGCACTATACTCTTCAGTAGTAGGAGTCATGTCCACTTAATTAAATATAAAACATCTGTAAGCTGGATCCCACCGATGAATCATGGCTTTCAGCATCACGTGGTCTACATCCACTCTAAGCAAAGACCCTATCAGCCCATACTTCTTTTGGAACCCCTGTTTATCTGGCAATTCTCCTCACAGTTTGACCAACTCCCTCAAATAATTCTGCCCAGTGTCCATACTATCCATGGGCGGGAGTTCCATCTCGGCAGTCATACTAGTACCTAACTGAACTGAACCCTGATTCGCAGTGTCTGTACCCAATACCTCAGCAGTAACATCTGAACGCGTGGGACCCATTTTTGTCCTCAAATCCATTCCCCTGGTTTCCGACATTATATGGCAACCTGTGGATGCATGGGAAGGATGCGGCAAATAAAGAAAACCAAGAAAGGAAAACAAAAAGAGCAATATTAGTACAGATAGCTAGAAGGAAATAGCAAGAATAACTGAAACAAATAAAGTTTTAAAATCAATCCCCTTGTTCATGAAAACGAGAATTTTCCTTGAAAAATCTGGAACGAGCATCCATTTTGGGGAGGGTTGGTCTCATTATGACGAGTAATCACTTTACTCGTTCTACAATTCTTATTATCATTTTGAAAGACGAAGGGTAAGAGTAAGAAATGTTCCTTCTGTGTACCTAATGCACTCATCTTCACGGGTTTGGCCCTACCTAGGCAAGAAATCGCTCCACTATGTCGGGTGAAGGTTCACCTAGATGTTCCCAATTCAACCCCACTAGCATCCATTGCTGGGCTAATAGGACTTCCTTGGGTGGAGGTTTTTCGCACAACCTACACGGGGACAAACGAGTCCCACGAAGGCTTGCTATTATACCTCCCAAAACTAAAGGTATGCCCGGATCTGAGGCGATCTCATGCATGAATGCAAAGTATCAAGTGAAGTGTGTGAAGGAACGGCTTACCAGTACCCTAAAACTAAACCTGGAAGACCTAGCAACTAACCACAACAGAAAACAAAGAAAACAACAAGATATGGGGTGAAGATAACAAAAATAGTAAAGCGTAAGTGCAATAAAACACCAAAACAAACAAAACAAAACAAACCCAAAACTACACAAAACAACCATTTTATTAATCCTAGATCTTGTTTAGACTAAGTGAGGCCTGACTCTCTAAGTCCCCAGCAGAATCGCCAAGCTGTCACAACGTGCGGGTCCGGGGTCCAAACCCTGCCGTTAACAGCTTAAAATGAGGGGAGTCGCCACTAATCAAAATTCTAAGGTGTGATTAATCACCTAATTAACCTAATCAGCCTAATGAGGTCCAATGCTTGGCACGGGACCCACTAAACCTATAGGTCTGGTCTTGTCACCTACATCTAGGTTCGGGAGTCGATTATGCCCGGGGAAGGATGAGCACCCCCGGCACGCCCGTCAAGAGACGGTACCTCTAAGTATAACTAGATCTAATGTGGGTCTAAAATAAAAAGGTTGCTTTTAGTTCTTAGTCATATGTTTTGGTTTTTTTTTTTTTTGGTTTAAAAAGAGTTGCATTTCTTTAATATGTGAAAATATGGCATCTACTAGGACCGACAAGAAGAGAATAGGCAAAACGGGAATAAAACATTGAAAACATGAATAAAATATTGAAAACAACACCTTCCAATCGGGAAGGGCAAAACGGGAATAAAACATTGAAAACAGGAATAAAATATTCAAAACAACTCCTTACGACCGGGAAGGGCAAAACGGGAATAAAACATTGCAAAACAGGAATAAAATATTGAAAACAACACCTTCCGACCGGGAAGGGCAAAACGGGAATAGAACATTGAAAACAGAAGTAAAATTTTGAAGACAACTCCTTCCGACCGAGAAGGGCAAAATGGGAATAAAAAATTGAAAACATGAATAAAATATTGAAAACAACACCTTCCGACCGGGAAGGGCAAAACGGGAATAAAACATTGGAAACAAGAATAAAATATTGAAAACAACACCTTCCGACCGGGAAGGGCGAAACGGGAATAAAACATTGAAAACAACACCTTCCGACCGGGAAGGGCAAAACGAGAATAAAATATTGACAACAACACCTTCTGATCGGGAAGGGCAAAACAGGAATAAAATATTGAAAACAACACCTTCCAACCGGGAAGGGCAAAACAGGAATATTGAAGAAAAACCATTCTTTTGAACTTTTGAATTTTCAATTTCTAGTCTAAATTAATGTATGGATGACATGATGCATGCAAATTCTGAATTGTATCATTTGATCAATAAAAGGGGTTTACTCGAGTAGGCCCCCACGAACATAGCCCGGCCCCCCGGGGATATTCGTGAAAGTCATTCGATCTCGGAGCTAAATCCCGAAAGGTCGTGCTCGTGCACCTTTACCCGAGATTTGCCTATCATAGTTAAAAAAACACCCTTTTATGGATTTAGTAGTGGCATGAACAAATAAACTGACAGAAATGAAAGATGAAATGCAAATGAGCTGATTGAGTTGACTTTGGTCAAAGCTAATTCATTTGATTAAATCTCGATCAAGAAGGCTAACTATAGCCTAATCAGGAAATTATTGATTTAATTAAATCCGAACCGTTCATTATGAAATCACATTCTATTTCTACTTAACCAAGATTCGATTTTTTTCTTAAAGGTTTATCAAATTTATCAAAAGTCAATCTCTTAGCTTAAAGACTTCGTTTTCATTCCAGTTTTATCAAAAGTTCAATCTTTTAGTTCAAAGATCTCAATTTTATTTACAAGTTATTCAAAAGGTTCTATCTTTCACTCCAAAGACCTCATTCTTATTTACAAATTACTTAAAAAGATTAGTCATTTACTTAAAGATCTTACTTTTATTTACAACTTAATTAAAAGGTACATCTTTTACTTAATCTTCTCTTTTTTATTTACAAACTACTTAAAAGATTCAATCCTTTAATTAAAAAAAAATCAATCTTCATTTACAAATTACTTAAAAGTTCAATCTTTTAATTAAAAATCTGATCTTTATTCACAAATTACTTAAAAGCTTCAATTTTTTAATTAAAAATCCAAATTTTATTCACAAATTACTTAAAAGTTTGATCTTTTAATTAAAAATCCAACCTTTATTCACAAATTACTTAAAAGCTTCAATTTTTTAATTAAAAATCCAACCCTTATTCACAAATTACTTAAAAGCTTCAACTTTTTAATTAAAAATCCAACCTTTATTCACAAATTACTTAAAAGCTTCAATATTTTAATTAAAAATCCAACCTTTATTCACAAATTACTTAAAAGCTTCAATTTTTTTATTAAAAATCCAACCTTTATTCACAAATTACTTAAAAGTTTGATCTTTTAATTAAAAAAATCCAACCTTTATTCACAAATTACTTAAAAGTTTGATCTTTTAATTAAAAAATCCAACCTTTATTCACAAATTACTTAAAAAGATGATCTTTTAAATAAAAAATCCAACCTTTATTCACAAATTACTTAAAAAGATTGATCTTAAAACGAATCAAGGATGACTAAAGTGCCCCCTGAAGCAAAAATGACCAAAATGCCCCTAGGTGACTTTTAATGCAGATTGAGGAGCAATTCAGTTTAATTTTAAGGATACGGGCGAAATTAGGGTGTTCCACTCTGGTTGATAATGGTAACTACTCTAAGATGATTCATCTGCTCCCAAGCTATGTGAAGATGAATCTCCAAAAGAAACTTCATTTGAATCATGGCAATCTTCATTCAAGCTATGCAGACTTCTAAGACGTTTCTTTTTCTTTTGTGTGGTAGAAGATCCATGACTTGGACCCGCATGATCATAAAGTGTACGGCCAGTACCCACCTCTCCATGATCAACACTATGGCTTGGTTGGGATTGATGCACATTAGCTCCACCTTGACCACCATGATCATTAACACCATCATCGTCATCTGATGAAGACAAATGAACACTTCCTTTATTAGAATTGACAGGTGACATATACTGATCATCATGTCGATCACCTTCACCTCCTTCGAGAATCCTTCATCATCACTGTCATTGAGTAAGTCTTCAGGTAACCATCCCGAGTTCTCATTCTCATTAATCCAATCGTGTAAAACATCCTCTTCTTGGAATATGTTATCAAGATTAATTGGACTGAACCCCATTTCTAATTCTTGTGAACTTTTTCTTTGCATGTGTTTCAACTTCAACCTCATATTGTAATGCACATAAACCAATTTTTGGAGTTTCTTATGCTTTAGTCTGTTTCTCTTTTTCGTGTGGATCAGACTAAATGTACTCCAATTGCGCTCACAATTTGAGGACGAAGTTGTTTGGCTCAAAACTCTTACAGCCACGTATTGAAGCTCATGTGCACAACCTCCATAAAGGACCCACCAATCATCTACATAGACAACATAGATAATAATAAGATCTAATTGTTAAATTCACTTATTATGTATATATATGATTATAAATTTCATAAATACTTGTACCAGGATTGGTCTTTTTAACCGCTTGTCTAGCCAATGGTGTACCAAAACTTTCCATCCCATCCCCATATATCAAGAGCTATAATAATACATCAAATTGCCAATATTAGTAATTACCTAATCAGATATAAGATAATACAATTTGAATTTTCCATAAAATTCAATGCATATAATATAAATATATATATATATATATATATATACCTGATTCATTGCTGCTATTTGTTTATCCATGTCGGCATGTAGCCTTTGAATAACACGTTTAGTGGCTTCCAATGTTTCCTCAATAACAGCTCTTGAACTTTGACCCCCATATTGAAATTGGGGATTTAAGTAATGGCCTATTTTAATAAATAATTAGTACAAAAAATAAGAATTATGCTATTTAATTGTATTTGATGGACCAACAAATAGAGAGTGAAATGAAAATCAAGAAATTGACTAGAGATTTAATGAGAAGGAAGAATGGGGAAGCGGATGAGAATGGACATATATATTTACAAAGGCAGATGAGTGATATATATATAATATATTGTTGGTTTGTGGTTCATTGAGGCCAAATAATAGACTGATTGTCATCACCTTTCACGTGACTCTCATATTATTGCCTTTAGCCTTTTACAGTTTTTTGTTTTCACTTTGCAGAAACCATTATTTTCCAACCACCAGCTCATTTCCTTCTGCAAAGCCAAATGCATGCTCTGGAAAAGTTTGGTGAGATGACATTTCAATCACTTTTATACATACAAGGCCAAAATTGTTAATAGTTATTCTTTTGTTTTTTTTTTTTGAAAGGAAAAATTATAACCAACAGATGACTTTACATACCAAATATAAAATTAAGAAAAAATGCCCAATTTAAGAAAAATGAATAAAGCTAGCAATAACCTGCTTCCCCCTCCTCCATACTTGGCTTTTTAAAGGCAAAGTTAAGGAGATTTTATTAAAAAAAAGCCTCTGATGAATCTCATTTCTGTGTATTATTATACAAGTTTAGCTGCATCTTCGACATTCATCAAGGTTCTTGATATTACATTACAGTATTTTATTTTTCCCCATAAAAAAAACCCTCGGCTTGTTGAGAGTTCCTGCCCCATCTCAGCTTCAAATCATGTCTTACCTGAAAGTGGACGATAATTAAAGTAGGAATTTTGTTTTTGCCCTTTTTTGTTGCATATTCGCAATTATGAGAATTTCCATTGCAAGAAAAGGATCTCTTCATGAAAATTGGTCTATTCTGCAAAGATTTACCTATTGAAGAATGCCACAATAGCCTTATCAAATGTTGATTTTCCTGCTGCTCTCCTTGTAACAATCCTAACGCTCAATTCAAGAATGCCACAATAGCCTTATCAAACGTTGATTTTCCTGCTGCTCTCCTTGTAACAATCCTAACGCTCAATTCTTTCCCTTTGACAAATTACATACCAAATATAGGATGGAAATCCCCTGCCCCAAGTTTTGTGCCCATTTCATGCCCCATTCACCAAATCATGCCACATGTCCCTTGTGTTATATCTTGTTTGTTTTTAAGTTTTAACAAGTAATATTTATAGAAGAAAATAAAATAAGAAACCCACATAAACATCAGGTTTAGCCCCAAATTAACAATAAATAATTATATATAAGGGTTAGTCCTAAATTTTAATACATTCCCCATAGGGTTTTAGAATGAAAATATAAATTTTAATTTAATTACGCAAACAAGGAATAACATTAAAAACTGAAAAGGGACACGTGTCATTATTTGATGGATGGGCCACAAGTGGGGCACCAAAATTGGGGCAGAGGATTTTCGTTTCCAAATATAAAATTAAGAAAAAAAATGCCCAATTTAAGAAAAATGAATAAAGCTAGCAATAACCTGCTTCCCCCTCCTCCATACTTGGCCTTTTAAAGGCAAAGTTAAGGAGATTTTATTAAAAAAAAACCTCCAACAAACTAAGTAATTAAAAGAGTCTTAATTAAATATATTTTGTTATAATGAGGCTTATGGAAGATAAATATTTGCGTTTAAGAGGTGTCACGGGGTGTCGCGGCCGTCGCGGGCTGTTACACCGTTTTTTGGCTCTGTCGCGGCCGTTACGTAACGGTCGCGGCCGTGACACAGACAACTCGTATAACGATGTAACGTATCGAGAAAAATCGTCACGGTGCCTTCAAAATCCGTTACGTAACGGCCGTTATGTCGCGTAACGGCCGATATTTTGTACTATGGTTGTATGCCTTGGATTTTCTATATCACAAACAGTTTTGTATCGGATACTTTCCAAGGCATTAGGTTTCAGGATGGTGATTGGTAATCTTGGCAGAGGTGGTGCTCCTCCTAGCGGTGACGGCAGCGGTTCTGCAGCAAGTGGTGGTGTTGATTATAATATGATGGATGGTGCACAAATTCCACCCAGTTCTCCAGAGAATGAAGGAAGGAGGGCTCAATTTGGTGAAGCCGTGGTGATTGATCATGAGAAGAATGGTGATAATTCAAAGAGATCAAATGCTAGCTCTTATTCAAGCAGTTCAGATGATATTTCGAGAACTTCGCATGAGAGTGAAATGCCTTTGAATTTTTCAATGGCTACATGATTAGAAAAAGTTTCTTTGGGATTGAAACCATTTTTTGCAGAAAGCGAGTTGCATGGATTATTATATAAACATAATTGCGCAAAGGGTTGGATGTGATCAGCTCAAGCCATATGGAAACCTCGGGCTTTTGTTTTTATGATCGCACATGAGCAATGGTTTTTTGGATAACTGGATTTTCAACAAAAACCCATCTCAAACACTTAAATGGGAAATAAGGAAGAAGATCATCCTTGATATTTCCAAAGGACTAGTATATCTTCAGGAGGATTGTTATTAAATGAAGAAGTTGTGAAGATGATAAGGATTGCCGTTTGGTCCTTGCAAAGTGATTATCATAAAAGGCCTTCAATGTACAAGGTATTGAAGGTTTTGGAAGGTTTAATGAGTAATGACCATGGAACCTATTTCTGATTATAGCTTCTAGACATCAAAAGTAATGGAAGCTCTAGTAGAAGTTGTTATGATACCTTCTACTCCAAGATCAACATCTGTTGTATCAGGACCGAGCTGACAGAATGAGGCCATTATTGGACTTTGGCTTAATAGCCACTTTGTCCCTTGTACCGCAAATTCAGGACAGATTGTCCCCTGAATTTGCAAAATCAGGTCAATCCCCCCTCCCCTTGATTTGGCGGTTGACTAACGGATCCGTTAAATCCCACCAAATTTGCTAAAGTAGCAAACTTATGCTGATGTGGCATTTCCACGTCAGCACTCATGTGGGTCCCACCATAGCATTTTGGGTCATGTGTGGCCCACATGAGCGCTGACGTGGAAATTACACATTAGCATAACTTGACCATGTCAGCAAATTTGGTGGGACTTAACGGAATCTGTCACGTGAAGGGGCGGATTGGCTTGATTTTGCAAATTCAGGAGGCAAAGTGGCTATTAAGAACTCTGCACCATCTTTTCTAATTTGTTTTATATTCATGAGAGAACCACTTTAAGTTGGAAATTTTGATAACACATAGCAAAATTGATATGTTCCTGGCAAATTGATTGTTGATAAACTCCAGGTCCTTGATCTTGATGCATAGCTTCCAAAAGCTCCAATGTTTCATTTTTATTTCTATGCAGTTATAATAAATAAGTATGCTTGATACAAGCATGTTATACAATCATTCATTTCGAGCATATAACACAATGTTTGCTGTAATATAATTTCTGATGTTCTGCTTCTTTCTGTAAATGATAAGTGAAGCACATCAAGATTGATAACTATATACATTATACCCTAATGTTTTGCTTGGTTCATTAAGTTAAAAAAATAATGCAGTGACATAAGCGTCAGCTAAAAAAGCTTCTATTTGCGGCCAGCTTCTTCCAATTCTCGCAGGCCTCCAACCTTCTGCTCAATCTCCTCTATCAGTTCTTCGCGCCACAACTCTGCTCTTGCAGATTCTTCAATGTCCTCTTGCTGCATTCCATGTATACATATAAAAATGAATAGGCTAAGTAAAACAACAACCAATTACGAAATCTAAATCATTGTATTTTACTCAAATTCTTAGGAAAAAGCAACGAAATACTATGTGAAGAAGACCTTCTCATAAACCCAATGTCCAGTCCCATCTCCTCCATCTTTCCTGTATACTTCAGAATCATAGTATGGATCCTAAAGACATTCTCTTAGAAATTAGCCTTTCCAAACTCAAAGATATTAGTGAAAGCAAAGTTAAAATATAAAATAGAAAAAAAAAAAAAAAAGAACCAAAAAAGAACAAAAGACCAAAAAAAAACAAAAAAAACCAAAAAAAAACCCAAAAAAAAGATTATAAAAAATAGAAAAATGCTTCTTTGGTGGAACCAAAAAAACAAGCATCCCCAGCAAGTGAACATGATGTAGAAAGTATCTACATACATACAACATTCCCAAATATTCAAATTAAGGAGAGTATATATATATATATATATATATATTTATGAGATGGGTGCAGCAATATCCCATGAACTGGTATGATTGATTGAAACACTTACAAACGTTTTTAATGGCATCCTCGCTGAGATGCACAATGGATTTGTGGGTTATAAATTCTCTTTGTGCATCAAGTTGTTGAACATTATGAACTAAAACTGCCATTAGAGGCCAATCTGGGAAAGCATTCACTTTAACTAAAGCTGCCCTTCTGCTACTCTTGCTGCCTTCACTCTATATTATACACATATTTATCACAAAATTCAAAGATATAATGCTGTAAAGTTTGGACAAGTTCAACCCTTTGTTAAGAGATATGAGTGGAAATAAGGAGAAATTTATGAACTTATATAATAAATAAAAATAAAGTTAATTGAATTACTTGCCTGCTGCCACCCATTGTTAAAAAGCCTAGTGCTTGAACATTGCCTAAGCTGCAAATCCAAAAAGGAAAATACCCATTTATAAGCTTAAGAATACTAATGAAAAAAACAAAATTGAAAGAAGGATATTACCACCTTTAAAGATGGATTGCTGCCCAATTCGGTAGCATGAAGATGATTGTGGATGCATGGTTTTGTGAAGGTGAAGCTCATCATTGCTTCGGCCATTGTTTTGCTCTTGCTAGGATTTTCGATTTTGCTATCTCGTTGGTATATGGGATGGAAAATGGATAAGGCAATTGTTTGCATCCACTCTTAATTCCTGACGTAAAAACACATTGGTAAAGTAGTGACTATTTTATTGTAAAAATTAAATAATTGGCCTATTAGCTCAGTTGGTTAGAGCGTCGTGCTAATAACGCGAAGGTCGCAGGTTCGAAACCTGCATGGGCCATCCATCTGAAAATATTTTTGACGTTCTTTTCTTTTGTTTTTTCTTTTTTGGTTGTTGTTACTTGTTGGTGTTGTTTAGAATGGGCTTGGTCTTTTGTTCAGCCTAAAAAGAATGGGCTTGGTCGTTTGTTTAGCTTTTTCTATTCAACTTTTAACTTCAATATTAATTTCATTACTAGTACTTTTTAGTTTTAGGCTTCAAGTGAATAATTAATTTCTTAACTAATCCAACCCCTCTCTTAATTGATTGTAGTAATTACTCCCTCAGTCCCATATTATCTGTCCATTTTGGGTCAAAATTTCCTAACTTTGACCTTTAACTATAAAAAAATTATATAAAAATAAATTTTAAAAAATTATGTTTTGATTAAGTTAAGTCTTAAACTTTTCAAAACATATTTTTTGAAAATTTGATTGTATATATATTTTTTGTAATTAAAAGTCAAATGTTTGATTAGTTTGACCCAAAAGGAACAGATAATATGGGACGGAGGGAGTATTATGCATTGGGTTCAATATCAATACCATATTGTTCATTTAAAAAAAACAAAGAAAGAATGAAAGAGAAAACTTCAAAAAGAGATAAATTAAAATTAAGTTAAATGGAAACCACGGGGAAAAACAATTTCCCTACTAATTGCATGAACTGCCTCCAAAAGCTGCTAAAGGAGAACACGGGAGAGTATGTAATTCTCAAGGATATTGACAATGTCTTAATCTTGAAGATTAGACGATCTATCCTGCTAAACTTTTAATAAGATAATAATACCATAATTTTTAAATATATTTTTTTATAAAAGCTTTTTGATAGAAAAAAAAAAGAAATAATGAATTTAGAAAGTTATCTTATAATAAGAATAGGTAATGTACTATGGTAGACCACAGTCCACACCCATAGATATGTCTTTGTTGTCTTGATTTGTAAAATTTCAAATTTAGGATTTTTTAGTAGAAAATATAATTTGTTGGTCCTCATTGTCTAGTCTAATAAGGCCTAATCCTATTTCAGCATAACAAACCCCCTCCCCTTGGTCCCCCTCCAATTCTACTAGTAAAAAATTTTATTTGCATAATTAATAATTATGGACTCTTTTATTGCCTTATTCTCAAACTTATCACTTTTGTTGGAATATTTCCTTTTTTAGAAAAATGTACAATCCAATTTAAAAAAAAAACTTTTTTCTCTATCTAGTATCATTTGATTAATCCGAATTCAATATGTGTCACTCATCTGAATTTAATAGGTGAGTTCACTAATAAAAACGGCTGATGATTGCTTACAAAGATCTTAATTCTGAAATCTATTTAAATCAAAATAAATCGCTTATCACACCATACATCCTATTAATTCTGAGAATGATATATTTTACCTTAAAAAATTGGCATAATTTATTTATGTTATAGAAAAAATTGAAGGAAAAGGGAAAAAGATAGAATGGTGAAATTTGGGCCCTCATAGTTTGCAAATAATAAGCCCCAAAATGTTAAAAAAAAAAAAAAAGGGTAAGGTAAAAAGGCATCAGCGGGAGAAAGAAAGGCTATAAGCCTATAATAACCAACCTTGGAAAAATCGTCAATTGCCGTGACGTCTAGATAAAGGCACCCAATCCTAGAAGAACACAAGTAACCCAAACAAAAGACTTTCTGTTCGGTTGTCTTGTTCGACGATCTCCTTCTCCTTCACTCTTCTCTTCAGAAACAAACAAAAAAAAAAAGCACAGAAAAGAGAAAGAAAAAGGTTTTGTAGATGGGAAAGCCAGGATTGTTCGATCTTGAGAACCATTTTGCATTCTATGGGGCATATCACAGTAACCCAATTAACATTTTGTTGCATACTTTATTTGTGTGGCCAATTCTTTTCACTACCCTCGTTCTTCTCCACTTTACTCCCACCATCTATGATCTTTCTCAAGCTGGGTTTTTGCCTTCTGGGCTTAATCCTATTTTGGTTTTAAATTATGGCTTTGTCTTTACTCTTATATATGGAATTTTTTATGTGATTTTGGATAAGAAAGCTGGGTCCTTGGCTGCTTTGCTTTGTTTAGCTTGCTGGGTTGGGGCTAGTTTTCTTGCTGCAAAGCTTGGATATTCTCTGGGTTGGAAGGTAAGTCGTATTCAAAACTTTGGGGAAAAAAATGAAAAGAGAGAAAGAATCGTTTTCTGGCTATTTGACTTTTCTTTTTGTGGTGTAAATTATGGGCCTTAGTTTAAAATATTGGAATTATGTTAACCAGTAAAATCTTTTCAATAATTCGCTATTAATCTCGTTTGATAATTGTTAAATTTATGTGCTAGTTGCGCCTTTACTTTTCTCAATGAGCTTTTCTTTGTTTAGTGCGGTTGGATTCTGGTGGGTTCTTAGTATTTGCATGTTTAGGTTGTTAACAGAAACAGGATTTGTGAATAAACCTAGGCGTTTAATTGCAGTCTAACTTGGCAACTGAGTCCATTCTTAACTTTTCTATAGTCCATTTCCATATGTTACTAGATGGTCCAGCCAATTTGTTTATTTTGAACATGAAATTTGCGGAAAAGCTCCTGCCACTATCCATAAAATGAGTGAAGGACTTAGATTTCCTTTGACAACAAGCAATTTTTCGGTCGGTGGGAGTATAAGCGGCTTAAAGTCACTGCTGTCTTTCCCGTCGAGTTAGGCCCCTTTGGTAGATCAGTATGGGCGTTTAAGCCACTTTTCTCGCTTTTGGCCACACTGATCTCCTTAAATGCAAGCTATCACTGCGGCCATTTGTTCGATGTGAACAAATCTAACTGCAGCAGAGCTGCTTTTTTTCACGGGATAAAAGACAGCAGAAAAGCCGCTTATACTCCCACCGACGGAAGAGCTGCTTGTTGTCAAAGAGACCCTAAGGCTAATTCCTTCCTTTTGTGTTTGTAGTATAGGTTCTTACATAGTGGCAGCTAAGGGCCCTTTGGGGCTTGTATTTCTTGCATATCAGTATATCCTCCGTCTATGAAGCAGGCTGTGTTGTATTTTTCTACTGAAATTTGCACACGAATGAGAGGATACAACTCAAGAGAGCTCTTTTAGTGGAGTAAGCTACGTCAGACCATGAAAAGCTCCCTTGGGATTAAGAGAACGGTTTTCAGGTCATGGTGTGTTCTTGGGGACCTTATAGAATTTTTGTCAAAATTAGTTTTGTCAATTCCAATCAGGATCATGTTGCATAATTGTAAATGTGATCTTGCAAATATTGTTTTCAATTGGGTCAAGTTGAGGGTTGCAGAGAAGCGAAATTCTTATGTTGCAGAGAATCAATTGGGTTATGGTGTGGTTAAACTTGTATTAACTATTTTAGAAAGTGCAGCAACTGATTAACTAAAACGAAGGTTCAGCTATTGGTACTTTGGAGGTTTATTGTGTTGAGAATTTTGTGGCTATCCTTTGTGTTTTTATGGTGAATTAAATGTGAATGGGTTGCTGATTTTTCCTCTTTTGGTTTGTTAAGACTACTGTTACCTTCTTCTGGCTCTCTCTCATGTGTACTTCGTTTGTGATTAGGTGTTTCTTCTCTTATGCAAGTCTTGGGCCTTAGACAGTTAAGTGTCTTAGGTGTTTCTTGTAGTGTGGCAATGAAGTTCTTTTTTTGTGAATCCTGCAAGTAAAGAAGTGTAGGGATGCCTAAAATCAGGTTTGGAAGTCATAGAATTTGGAGGTTGTAGTTTCCATTCTCTTAGGGATGTATTAATGATATCCTTGATCAAGTTGAAGGCCTTTGAAAAAAAATGTTCTATATAACAGATCTTCTACCCTAAGCTTATACACCATCAATTCTAGAAAGGAAAAGCTGCTTCTTGTGTTGATGAATTAATCTTTAGAATATTTCAGATTGTGAAGATATTTAACCTTTAGCATTTTCAGATTTCAGTTATGTGTATGTAGTTGTGAGCTAGTGGTGAGTAGATTTTCCTGTTATCTATGTTGTGACTTTATACACTTATTCAGGTGGTGCTGACTGCTCAGTTATTCTGTTGGACTGGACAATTTATAGGCCATGGAGTCTTTGAGGTGAGTAAGGCGGTATTGCTTTAAATTTTTTAGCTTTGAATCTTTAAACACCAGCTGATGATATTTTCGTTGTAGAAACGGGCACCTGCTCTGTTGGACAATCTTGTTCAAGCGTTTCTGATGGCGCCTTTCTTTGTTTTGCTTGAGGTAGGGATGTAGTTTTGTTCCTTCATACCCAAAACGAAAAGAAAGTAATTTGCCAAAGTTCTAACCAATGCGCAATTTGATTTTTGACTTGGTGCAGGCTCTCCAATCCTTATTCAGATATGAACCATATCCAGGGTTTCATGCACGGGTGACTGCTAGGGTAGAAGCTGAAATCAAAGAGTGGCGGGACAAGAAACAGAAAAAAGTTTCGTAGATGCTAATGTTAAACTTGTGTAAACGCAATGAAAGAAAAGGCTTGATAGCCTTTTATTCTCATAAAATATAAATAAAATCTTTCAGGGCTTCATTACTTTCAAGTCCATACTTATGAAAATACGGATGTCAAGCAAAACTGCTGGGAAAACGTGATTGCTTTGTTGCACTATAAAAACCAATGAATATAGCACAGTCACTGCTATGACCTTAGCAATGACTCTAAAAAAAGGTCCTATGAGCTATGGATTTTTTCACTCGAAATGTTCCTGGAAGCTGGGAGTGAGAATTGTCCTCCATATCAATTACATTCTACTTAAACACTAGCTTAGTTTTTCTTTTGGTTCTTTTGGCCGGAAACTTTTAGCTTAGTACTAAATAAAATTTTCCCCCATTTTCTCCTCAAATTCCCCAAAACAAGAGGAAGTTTGGACAAATTTTATCGAGCTCTAACTCATCTCTCAGTCGTCTCCTTTTCTCTCGAACATGTGTTTCTCCAATGAAGCCAATAAAGAGAACTTGTTTTTCTTTAAAGCATCCTCTTTGATGGGACCAAAGATGAATTGGGAAGGGCAAAGCTCTTGAAGTTATAGCGTTTGGACGTTTTGCCCCTAAACTTCAATTCTGAATGTTTTGCATCTGAATTCTCAATTTGAACCTCCATTGTCCCCTGAGTAAATAGACGTGAGGTTACGCGACTCCAATTTGATTGGTTCTACTTTCTTTCCCCATTTTTTTCTGAATGAATAAATACTTCTTGCTTTTCGGAATTTTCTTCTTCAAGAGTTTTCTTCTCATCAGGCTTGGACTCAATGGAGTACTTATTAAAATCTTCAATGAAAATCAAAACAAACGAAATATATGCATTATATATATTACTAGACTTAGCCTGCGCGCGCTACGCTGCTCGGGTAGCCAACTTAGTTTTTGTGCGAATTCGATGTCAGTTAAATATAATTAAATGAAGTGAATATATCCAATTTCATAAAATTGAAAGATCGAAATATTTTCCTTAACTGGTAGTTGTTTATATTTAAGGTTTAAGGAAATGAGTTGTATATATTTATCGCTTAAGGAAATGAATAAGGAAATGAGTAAGTACATATGACAAATAAAATTTCCATTAAATCATAACCATTACACTGGATGACATAAGCATAAAGACTTGTACCCAACATGATACACACAGTGAGCAAGTACTAAAGCCAAAATATACTAATACATTATACATAGATGCACTAAAGCCAAAATATACTAATACATTATACATAGATGCAATGTTCAGATACTAATACATGTCTATCAATCTCCCTTTGAGCAGCTCTCAAATTCTGCAAAATAAATCCAAATATCAAGAGAGAGTAATTATTGATAACAGGAGTAACATCGTGAGTACCTAAGCCAGACAAAAATAAGAATCTGCTTGAATTTTGCGCATCCAGCTTCTTTGATCTGTTAGTCAGCGCGAACCGGTTGGAAAGAAACGCTAATATCTCTAATCCTGCCAATCCTGCCAATCCTGCCAGAGATATAGTTATAGGCATCAAGGAATTCAAATATGAAATCATTTAAGTTTAGATCACTTGATTATAATAAATATTCATATGACAACATAGGCTTAAGGAAATAGATTGAACTTCTGAATCAAAGACACTCTATAAAGTATAGACTTGGTAAAATAACATTTGTGCCCTCTAAAGATTGGGGAGCCACAACTAATTACCTGGAAGGGAAAATACCTGCAAATTCATAATTAATACCAAACAATAATGTAGTTCTTTACAGAATTCTAGTCAATAAGACTTGGATCGAGCTACAATTGTATATTTTCCAACTCTGCCTACATGTGATCTTGGCTTTTATATAGAGTTAACAAAATTCTAGAATGAAACTAAAGAAAACTGTCTAAAAAATTTAGCAAGCAAAGACAAACTCATATGAACCACAACTTCGATGTACATAACCATCACATAAGTACAACAGAACATATAAACCATGTTGTGTTATCATCCTTGAAAATTCAAAGCATATTACCCCCAGTAATATGAGAGGAAATTCAAAATTGGTATTAAAAGGCATTTATAGTTAGATTATAGTACTAATCAATATACAGAGAACATGCAAGCAACAATTGAAACATATTCTTATACAACATTAGCAAAGACAGTGGAAATAGATTAAAATATTTTAAGATATGTATAATTTAAAGTACTTTTAATGAACATATTTCAGGAGAAATTTCTGACTAAATATTTCAGAAAGCAAGTAGAGACAATATATTATAGGCAGACCTCCTGCAGAGTCATTAGCTTGGTTTCTAGCTCATTCACTTTTTCTTTGCATCAATTTAAAGAAGCTGGTGCATTCTCTGTGTTGCCTCTCAACCTGAAAGAGATCATAAAAGAATAACTAAGATGAAAGATGAATAAAATAGCAATTGAATTTCAGAATAATGTTGTTAGAGACAGTTTTGCATCCCTCAACAGTCGTGAAAGTTGCAAATACTATCCAGACAAATAACATCTGACAAACTATAATAAGCCAGGCAATAGAAAAATTACATAGAGTCTTAGGCAATGAATAAGCCTCTCAAAGAATATTGCAGAAGGTGAAAATAAGTTCACTTATCATTTGATTCCCATATCCTTGGCAATCAAATGAGTAGTCAATGTGTCGTCACCAAGTCTATTGTGTGATTCCAGCAAGATCACCTAAGAAAAACATTAGAACTTAGTTGTTAACAATTTTTTAAGACCCAAAAGAATGAAGCACATGACCAATAGATAGGTAGCAATTGCTATTTAGACATAGTTCACAAAATAAAAAATTTAAAAGAACTAACACATAGCTTAATGCCTCCTGCATCCTTGGTTTCTCATAATTCTCCTTGCCATTTTACCCATTCAAATAACTGCTACGGTATGTTTTTGGCAAGGATATGAAAAAGAAAATTGCTGCAAAAAAGTTTTTTTTTATCATAAAGTTTCAATATTGGTGTAGTCTTCGGTGCTCCCGTTGTGATGCTCCCACTTTTCAATGTGATGCTCCCATTTAATTTTGACCATTGGATGCAATATCTATTTTCCTAACCGTCGGATACTAAAAGATTTAACCTGCTAAACCGGTTTTAAAAACCTTTTGGAATGAATTTTTATATATGTGGTAGTTCTCGTGATAGATTTTTACACCTTTTTTATTCAAACCGTTGATATCAATTACTTTTTTACTTGATTTATTATTTTTCTCTAATTTTTTATTTTTATTCTTTTCTTCTCCGTTGATATTGGGTTAGTGATCTAGTAAAAAATAAAAAAAATAGAGAAATAATAATAATAAATCAAGTAAAAAAAGTAGTTGATATCAACGGTTTGAATAAAAAAGGTGTAAAAATCTATCACGATGATTACCACACACGAATTCATTCCAAAAGGTTTTTAAAACCGGTTTAGCAGGTTAAAACTTTTAGTATCCGTCGGTCAAGAAAATAGATAATGCATCCAATGGTCAGAATTAAATGGGAGCATCACATTGAAAAGTGGGAGCATCACAACGGGAGCACCGAAGTCTCCACCTTCAATATTATCCTGTGTACACAACTGAATAATAAAAAAGCCAAACTCTCCTTCTTAATCAAAATTCAACAATTTAACATCCTCAGTAACTCATGAAATTTTCCAAAGACACCAAATTAAATCCAAAGAAAATTGTAATAATATTTAAAAATAAAGGAGCAGAAAAGAGTAGAAATTACCCAACTTCTCTTGTCCCTCCAATCTCCAATTAGAAACTTAACACCTACTAAACCAAATAATTACGATTCCAACAGTAAGTCCACCCGTTGAAACTTAGATTACGCAAACTTTAATTAGTCTTCAAATTACAACCCAAACGGAAATTCAATGAAATTAGTTATCACATGCTTTAACTTGATGATTTCCAAACAAAAAAGGAGAAGCTTTTGAAACCAATAATAACAATAATAGAAATATGAATGACCCACAAAGAAGAAGAACCTGATAGCCTTTAAGAGAACATGGCGGCTCCTCTTTGTAATTTGCCTGTAAAAAAAAAACAATCAAACCCGTAAGTCTCACAAATTGAAGGGGAAAAGAAAGCCTCACAGAATAGATAAACAAACAATCTCAGTAACAGACAAAACTCTCTACTCGCACTCGGGAAAGAAAGAGGGAGAAAGGAACGCAGGCATGGAAACCACAGGAAGCACAGTGAACAAGAATGAGAAAGAAAGACCGATAATAAATGGGTTAGGTTTAAAAAATACAGAGAAGGCTTTAGAAAGAGGCAGGGAAGAGAGGGGACAGAAGGAGTTAAGGAGAGAGGGTAGTAAAATGGAAACGGTGACTGAGAACGACAAAGAAAGAGAGGCGAGAAAAAATACAGGGGAAAATGGGACACGCGTAACGTTGAGCCAACTCCAGCAAATGTAAACAGTGAAAGGCTTGCACCATTTAGTACAAAACCCAAGAAAAAAGTTTTGAAACATGTAATAAGTGTAATGATGTGACATATTTGACTTTTGCTTATGACTATAATGCCCATTAAAAAATTATTTTTCTTTTATAGAAGTTTTTTTTTGGAAAATATTTAAATATTTTTCACTAAGTTTAGCTCCAAATAAAATTTTATCCCCAATTTTAAGGGTAAATCTTAAATTTTGAGTCTCATTATCTTAGGGTTTTAGAAAAAAAAATATAAACAATTTTAATAAGGTTTAGCCCAAACTAGAAATATTATAATTTTTTTAAAGGGTTTAGCCCCAACTATTTTAATAATATCTTAGAATTTTAGAAAAAAAATATAAATAATTTTAATAGAGTTTAGCCCCAACTAGAAATCTTTTATTTGGTATAAGGGTAGTTTTGACATACAAATTTTCTCTTTTATGAACAATTATTATTTAGGAATTCTATACTTACTTTTTATGCAATTATTAGACTTTTTAAATATATTAATGAGATTTATTCTCTTGGATTTTGTGTCTAATTGGTGCATGGGTGCACCAGTTAGCTGGACCCATGGGCTGTGG